>JAPFFP010073612.1:0-23720 GCA_026153255.1 Solanum medicagineum
TTTTAATCCAAATGAGGACTTCCGACTCCAACTTAATTACACATGCCAAATTCACTTGACTCTATAATCACGCACCATAATTTTACTTAAGTTCAACGTACATGATATCCACAACAAAATTTTCCGATTGGATAGTTATCCTTAATTTAATGAAATGCGGGGTCTAACACACGCCTTGTTGCACAAGGATTCTCTGAAAGACCCGGTGTCAATTATGTTGAAACATATTCACCTGTTGTGGATGGAATAACTTTTCGATATCTCATCAGTTTAGCTGTACATGAAAATCTTGAAATACATTTAATGGATGTAGTTACAACTTACCTATATGGTTCACTTGATAGCGAAATTTACATGAAAATCCCAGAAGGATTTAAATTGCCTGAAGCATGTAATAAGTCTCGAGAAATATTCTCAGTCAAATTACAAAGATCATTATATGGTCTGAAACAATCAGGGCATATGTGGTACAATCGCCTTAGTGAGTACTTGATAAATGAAGGATATTTAAATGATGTCATTTGTCCATGTGTTTTCATTAAGAAATCAGGATCAGATTTTATAATACTTGTTGTTTATGTTGATGATATAAATCTCATTAGGACTCTTGAAGAGGTCCAAAAGGCGATTGAATATTTAAAGAAAGAATTTGAAATGAAAGATCTCGAAAAGACAAAACTTTGTCTTGGTCTGCAAATTGAACATTTAGCAGACAAAATTTTTATTCATCAATCTATCTATACTGAGAAAATCTTAAAAAGATTCTATATGGACAAAGAACATCCGTTAAGTACTCCAATATTTGTTAGATCGCTTGAAGCGAATAAAGATTCATTTCGTCCTCCAGAAGAGGATGAAGAACTCCTTGGTACTAAAGTACCATATCTCAGTGCTATTGGAGCACTTATATATCTTGCTAACTCTACTAGACCTGATATAACATTTTCTGTTAATTTTCTAGCAAGATATAATTCTTCCCAACACGAAGGCATTGGAACGGTATCAAGCATATTTTGCGATACCTGAAAGGTACAATTGATATGAGTTTGTTTTATACTAACGAAGGCCGTGCAGACCTTGTTGGTTATGCAAATACAGGTTACTTATCAGATCCACATAAAGCTCGATCTTTAAACTGGCTATCTGTTTATCTACGGAGGAACTGTTATATCATGGCGATCTACAAAGCAGTCCGTCGTTGCTACTTCTTCAAATCATACCGAAATAATAGCAATTCATGAAGCAAGTAGAGAATGTGTGTGGTTGAGATCGATGAAACATTCCATCCAAGAAAAGTGTGGACTGAAAAATGACGTGAAAGTACCCACAATCATATTTGAAGACAACGTCACGTGTATAACTCAGTTGAAAGGCGGCTTCATAAAAGGAGACAGAACAAAACACATTTCACCAAAATTATTTTTCACACATGATCTTCAGAAGAAAGGTGAAATTGATGTACAACAGATTCGTTCAAGTGATAATCTTACAGATTTATTCACTAAGGCATTACCAACGTCAACATTCGAGAAGTTAAGGTATAAAATTGGAATGCGTCGTCTCCAAAGTATCAAATGAAGCTTTCATCTGGGGAAAAAATGCAAGTTGTACTCTTTTTCCCTTAGCCAAGATTTTTTTTCCCACTGGATTTTTCCTGACAAGGTTATTAACGAGGCAGCTAATGTGTATTAATGGTCACCTAGGACCTTACTTTTGATGTTATTAATTCAGGGGGAGTGTTACGCATGAATTTGCAACAGGAAAAGAAAGATAATATAGTCAACAAATGGGTGTTAGTGGGCCCCACTTCTATGATAATCTTTTCTCTACATTTGCTATAAATGGGACATGAATTGTAAATGAATGGCAGTGAAATATATAACACAAATACATATTTTTCCTCTCTTCTCTTCTTTATTAATTTTAGCTTTTATTATTCCGCAATAAAATTTATTCTAGTCAATTCTAGATTTATAAGACAACCTAATATTTAAATCAATTAAATTCAAATCTCCATTGAATGCGAATAAACAAGGCTTTAGTGTGTTAGATAAGGGAACAAGTGACGCATTAAGTTAGGTTTATTTTATTTTTCTTCTTTATAGGCATGAAAGATAAGGACAAATGGTGGAGTACTTTACATTATGCCATGATGATAAGAAATTGATTTGAATATCTTTCTATTATGTCATTAGTATTTCCTCCAAAATTCTTCTTTCTCCCCCCCCCCCCCCCCGGTTTTAGGGGTGAGGAAGGAGTGTTATTATAATCTTAGATTGCCAAGTAAAATTTGGGTAATATGGTAATAATTTTCACGAGAGTTTATTATTATCTTTTTTTTTATTTATTCCATGCTACTTATGTTTCATAAAATTTATGATGACTATTTGATCAATTTTTTTTCAATCTAAATTATATAAAATTGTCCTCAAGTGGACATTATACAAGCATTAGGAGAAATTTTCATTTATTGTGATTAATGAATCATGTTTTTATTCGTAATTTGAAGTTGGAAGTTATTTCTTACCTTCTCTTCTTTTTTTCATTTTGCTATCTTATGAGCTTAATGATGGGGGAAATAACTTTTGAATTATGTCAATGTTAGACATATTTTTATTTAAGAGTCCATCTTCATCATACTCTATAGATTAATATATATATTGTTCTTTTCTTATTTAAATTATATAACATTCTTTTTATTTTAAAATGATAAAATATGATTCAAAATCATTTTACTCATAACATTATTTTATATTATTTTCATAAATTTTAGAATTTCAAATCATTTTATACTATTAAAATATCAAATATTGATGTGATAATTTTCTTATAAATAACTCTTGAATTATGTCATGTTAGAGGCTTTTTATCTTAGGAGTCCATCTCCATCATACTACATAGATTAATATATATTGTTGTTTTCTTATTTAACTTATATGACATTCTTTTTATTTTAAAATGACAAAATATGATTCAAAATCATTTTACTCATAACATTATTTTATACTATTTTCATAAATTATAAAATTTCAAATCATTTTATATTATTCAAATATCAAATATTGATGTGATAATTTTCTTATAAATAACTTTTTAACCTTTTTCTCTTAATATTCTTTTCCAGTTACAACTAATATAACACCAAAGTCTTTACATCTATATATATTTTTTGTTTCTTTTTTCAAATTTGACTTTACACCCTAATTAAGAATGCAAATAATGACATGCTTATGTTGGTTTAAGTTAAAATGTACACTGAGCAGACATTTTTTATTGTACCAAATCTAAATTTATATATAAAATAGTAGAAGCAAAAAGTACCACATGTCAACACCACATAATCTATCAAATATTTTGTAACATCTCGTGAAATTACTGAAATGCACCTAGAACATAATCGTGTGCATAACACGTTTTCTCAAGCTCGGATGGAAAATCCGAGATCGAATTTGCGATCAGCACGAAAATCTAGATGAGGAGGCAGTCTCGACCCGATTTTAGAGAAATCAGATCTAAAATTAATAATGCAATCCGAAAATTGAAACAGTGAGGGTATGCATTGGGGCGGCGATGCAGACCTGTCGCAGACCCACACTTATATATATTTTTTTAATTTATTTGACAGAGACCTGGATTCCGAAATATATAGGTAGGCAACAGGTCCACATCACGGACCACTGTATTTTTAGTGCCAATTTTTCTTTAAAATTTGAGAAGGCTATTTTGGGTATTCTTAACCTATTTTAAGTCCAATAAACGTGTTTAGAAGTCGTTTTATATCAATCAAGGGTTTCTAAAATTCATTTTTCTTAAGTTTTTACGTGAAAGAAATCTTGAGAGAGGAGACAACAAAGCTTGGGGGATTAAAAGTTCTGGTCCAATTCTTTGAAGAAACGTAGTACATCTTCATCTCAGGTATGTAAAGGCTATCTATAACATGAGATTGTTCTCCCATGTGCCCCCATGATTGAATTACGTTGATAGTTGATAGGTGATGGGTCTCATTTTACAATTCTTGAATGTTATCTTGAAAACTACCATTATTCTACATATATTTTCATGAAATTGATGATCATCATAACTTAAATTACTCGTTTAACTGATTATTTGAACAATATGTATGAACTATACATGTTTAATTGCTAAAAATTACTTGAATGAACTTAAGTGTTGATGTCTAAAGCCTTGATTATGTAAGTATGCTTGATTGCTATGGTCCAGGTCCTGAGATAAGTGTGTGGATGACTGAGGTTGATGAAATTAGTGTCCACAGAGTCTAAATGGGATTGAAATTAGTCTTGAAGGAATAATCCTACTCTTTGAGTTGATAGATAATGAGATGAGTTGTGGTTTCTTGCCCGAAGAGGTTAGGTGATGAAAATTCTTGATTGATTGATTGATTGTTATGAGCAACTCGACTCATGGGAGGAGTATTGAGAACTGAAATGGGTAAGAGTAAGTCCCACTCGTACTCATTAACTACGTGGTCAGCATAGGAGAGGATTAGACCGTGAAAACAAATGTTTTCTCGTCCCAAAAGAGGACTCGATAGGCATTATGGATCCACCGATAGACTCGTCCTTTACCCCGGTTAGGTACTGGACAGATATGGCAATGACATCTGTTCATTGTATCACTACCGGCTCATAGGTGATAGTTGTCGGTTAGAGAAACTCCCAGATAGGTTTCATGTTGATAGTACTCTGATGTTGATGTGATAGTATGAGTCTTGATTGATGGTGATGTGATAATGTCCTACTCCTTATTCTGAGTTGAGATTGAGTAACTGATGAGCTGATGTCATTCATGTTTTCTTACCTATATTTTATATTTTAGACCATTTTATATATAGTACATTCCACGTACTAACGCCCTTTTGGCGCTGCATCATTTCATGATGCAGATTCAGTAGATAGAGGACTTCAGCAGGTGAATCGTTGAGGTTCAGAGTTCTTTGATCCCAGATAGTAGTGAGTCCTCCCCTGCATTCAGAGGACGTTTCTTTCATTGTTTCGTTTGAGTTATTTCTTTTGAGTTGTGGTAGTCATCGCCTATCATGGTATATTCTTAGATAGTTATCATAGAGGCTTCATAGACACAGATAGATGATGGATGATATTGGGATTGTTTTCCCCTTTCTCTGTTTTTCAACTGAGTTCTTTCATTAATCTTGTTTCTTTTGATAAACATAACTGATGAATCTTGTAGCCCACTGATAGTCGAGGTCATTTCTTTAATGTCTTCCCCCTTATCGACTGACTAAACAAATGTGATGAGACTAGGTGGTTCATTTGAGGGCTGTCAATAGTCTCCGAGTGCCAGTTACGTCTAGGATACCCTCCCAGGGCATGACAAACTTGGTATCAGAGCACAGAGTTCAAGTGTCCTAGGGAGTCTATGAAGCCGTGTCTAGTATAGTCTTGTTTATAGGTGTATTGTGCACCATACTTCATAAGCAGGAGGCTATAGGACATTAGGAAGTGTTTTCCTTCTTCTATGATCTGAGTTCGTGCGATAGAGTTTAACTCTATGGAAATCCCATTCTAATTCGTGCGTTACATGTATGCAGAATATGCCGCCAAAATGAACAACTGCTCAAAGAGATGCCTCAACCTCAACTGCTGAGAATCACCAACCAGATATCCCAGTTAGACAAAGACAAGGAGATGGGGACAGCCTGCCAGGACTGCTGAGGTCCCATAGGTGCCCCTGCACAGCCCTAGCCAGCTCCTCCCTCAGAGGTGGAGTTTAGGGGAGCCATCACTATGCTAACTCAGCTGGTGGCCTCCTAGGGTAACAGTCAGGGTCCTTAGGCTCCTAGCTCTTGCTTACGGGAGTCCACAACTGCAACCCGACTCAGAGATTTCTTAAGGATGAACTTGCCAATGTATACAGGGTCGAAGGTTGAGGAGGACCTGCAAAACTTTATTGATGAAATGTATAAGGTCTTGAAAGCTATGCACGCCACTGAGATTGAAGGATTTGAACTGGCCTCCTACCAGCTGAAGGATGTTGCAAACATCTGGTAAAATCAATGGGAAGATAGTAGAGGCGAAGATGCTGAGCCTGCGGAGTGGGAAGAGTTTGAAGCCGCTTTCCTTGACTATTTCTTTCCCCAAGAGTTGAAGGAGGCAAAGGTTAATGAGTTTGTGAACTTAAAGCATGGAGGGATGACCATTAAGGAGTACAGTCTTAAGTTTATTAAGCTGTCCAGATATGCTCCGGAGATGGTCCATGACATGAGGGCAAGGATGAGGAAGTTTGTGTCTGGCTTGGGTAGGCATGTGTAGAAAGAGTGCAAAGCAGCTTTATTGATCCCCCGGCATGGACATCTCCAGGATCATGGTGTATTCCCAACAGACAAATGAGGATAAGAGAAGAGATAGAGAAGATCAGATAAACAGAAAAGCGAAATCAGCAAGGCATGAGCCTAGCCAGTAGAGACAGAATAAAAGTGACAAGTCCTATTTTTAGAAGAGATTTTCTCATTATTCACCCTCTGTAGCGAGTGCACCCGTCCAACCAAATAGGTATGATCAGAAGTCTTATGGTTACCAGAATTAAAGGGCCTAAGGTGCTCAATCTCAAGCTAATGTGACTCAAGGCGCGAAGGGAAAGCCATCTTGTGACAAGTGTGGTAAGCTTCATCTGGGTAAGTGTCGTGTGGGTAAGGATGTCTGCTATTCGTTGTGCAAAGACTACTAACTTCCATTTTGAGTGTCCGAAGAGGAGATGAGGTGAAGGGAGCAATAGAGCACAGTCCTCCGTAGCACCCCCAGTTGGCAATCATCAAAGGGGTACTACTACGGGCACAGGTGGTGGGACGAACCATCTTTATGTTATGGGTAATTGATAGGATCAGGAGGCATCATCAGATGTTGTTATGGGTATGCTTCGAGTCTTTAGTTTTGATTGTTATGCATTGCTTGACCCAGGTGGCACTTTATCTTTTGTGACTCTTTATATGGCTAGCAAGTTCGGGATTATCCCAGAGTGTTGCTTGAACCTTTTGCTGTTTCCACTCCTACTGGTTAGTCTATCTTAGCTGAAAGGGTTTACAGGGATTGTGTAGTATCCATTTATCACAGAGATACCTAACCTGACTTGGTAGAATTGGAAATGTTTGACTTTGATGTGATACTTGGCATGGATTGGTTTCACGCATGTTATGCCTCTGTTGATTGTAGAACCCAAATTGTTAAGTTTCAATTTCCTAATAAGCCTGTTCTAGAGTGGAAAGGGAATTCTATTGCACCTAAGGGCAAGTTTATCTCCTATCTTAGAGCCAGAAAGTTGATCTCCAAAGGTTGTATTTACTACCTCATATGAGTTAAGTCTGATGCCGTTGAATCTTCTACTCTTGTGTCAGTCTCGATTATGAATGAGTTCCCCAAAGTGTTTCCTAAGGATCTTCTTGGAGTCGCACCTGACAGGGAGATTGACTTTGGGATTGATGTTCTCCCCGAGACCCAACCCATTTCAATTCCACCTTATAGAATGACCCCCGGTGAGTTGAAAGAACAATTGAAAGACTTGTTAGAGAAAGGTTTCATAAGGCCTAGTGTCTCTCCTTGGGGTGCTCCTGTCCTATTCGTGCGTAAAAAAGATGGGTCTCTTAGAATGTGCATAGACTATCGACAACTGAAAAAGGTTAATATAAAGAATAAGTATCCGCTCCCCAGGATAGATGATCTATTTGACCAACTTCAGGGTGCTACTTGCTTTTCCAAGATAGACGTCAGATCAGGATACCATCAGTTGAAGGTGAGGGAAAATGATATTCCAGAGATAACCTCTAGGACACGATATGGCCATTTCGAGTTCTTCGTCACGTCTTTTGGGTTAACTAATGCACACGCAAGCTTCATGGATTTGATGAACAGGGTATTCAGACTGTATCTTGACATGTTCGTGATCGTATTCATTGATGATATCCTAGTGTATTCTAAGGATGACGAGGAGCATGCCAATCATCTCAGAGTGGTCTTACAAACTCTCAAAGACCATGAATTGTATGCGAAAAATTCTCGAAGTGTGAGTTTTGGCTCAAGGTTGTGGCCTTCCTAGGCCATGTTGTATCAAGGGATGGTATTTGGGTGGATACCCAGAAGATTGAAGTGGTTAAGAACTAGCCCAGACCAACCTCTACGACGGAAATAAGAAGTTTCTTGGGTCTGGCGAGCTATTATCGTAGATTTGTTGAGGGTTCTCTTCTTTTTCTACACCATTGACCCAGCTAACTTAGAAGAAGGCCAAGTTTCAGTGGTCAGACAAATGTGAGAAAAGTTTCCAAGAATTGAAGACTAGACCCACTACAGCACCAGTTTTGACTTTGCCCGACAGGACGAGAGACTTTGTGATATATTGTGATGCATCTAGAGTTGGACTGGATTGTGTGCTAATGCGGAGAGGGAATGTGATAGACTATGCTTCTAGACAACTTAAGATCCATGAGAAGAACTATCCGACTCATGATCTCGAGTTAGCAGCAGTGGTATTCACACTTAAAATCTGGCGCCACTATTTGTATAGAGTGCATGTGGACGTGTTCACTGACCACAAGAGTTTGCAATATGTATTCATTCAGAAGGAGCTCAACCTATGGCATAGGAGATGGCTGTAGTTGCTCAAGCATTATGACATGAGCATTCTCTACCACCCAGGTAAAGCTAACATTGTTGATGATGCTCTTAGCAGGTTGTCGATGGGCAGCACTGCCCATGTAGAGGAAGGGGAGAAATAATTGGCTAAGGAAGTTCATAGATTAGCTCAACTGGGAGTGCAACTTGAGAAGAACAATGAAGGCAGGGTCAATGTTCAGAATGGGTTTGCTTCATCTTTAGTATCAGAAGTGAAGGAAAAGCAAGACCAAGACGCTGTCTTGTTACAACTAAAAGAAGCGGTTAACAAGCAAAAGGTGATGGTTTTCTCCAAAAGGGGAGATGGGCTGTTGAGATACCAGGGAAGATTGTGTGTTCCCGACGTCGATGGTGTTCGAGAGAGGATCATGGCCGAAGCTCACAGCTCTAGATATTCTATCCATCCTGGTTCCACCAAGATGTACCACAACTTGAGAGAAGTCTATTGGTGGAATGGAATGAAGAATGATTTTGCTGAATTTTTCTCTAAGTGCTCCAATTGTCAACAAGTCAAGGTTGAACATCAGAGACCATGTGGATTGGCTTAGAATTTCGAAATTCCTGAGTGGAAATGGGAGATGATCATCATGGATTTCATTACCAGTTACCAAAGTCCCGAAAGTAGCATGATTCGATATGGGTGATCGTGGATAGGATGACTAAATCAGCCCACTTCTTGGCAGTCAAGACAACTAATACAGCCGAGCAATATGCCCGATTATACATTTGTGAGATTGTGAGGTTGCATGGGGTTCCTTTGTCCATTAGCTCGGACAGAGGAGCTCAATTCACCTCCTAATTTTAGAGATCTTTTCAGAAGAGATTGGGTACGAAAGTAAATCTGAGCACAGTCTTCTATCCTCAGATAGATGGAAAGGCATAGCGTACCATTCAGACTTTGGAGGATATGTTAAAAGCTTGCATCATCAACTTCAAGGGGAATTGGGACGATCATCTACCATTGATTGAATTCGCGTACAATAATAGTTATCATACCAGCATCTAGATGGCCCCTTATGAAGCTTTGTACGGGAGGAAATGTAGATCACCGATTGGCTGGGTTAAGGTTGGTGAAGCTGAATTGATTGGACCTGATCTTGTCGACCAGTCCATGGAGAAGGTGAAGGTCATTCGAGAAAGGCTGAGGTCCACACAAAGTCACCAAAAGTCTTACACTGACGTGAGAAGAAGAGACTTGAAGTTTGAAGTGGATGATTGAGTGTACTTGAAGGCATCACCCATGAAGGTTTTTATGAGGTTCGATAAGAAGGGGAAGTTGATTCCATGCTATATCGGACCCTATCAAATTGTGAGAAGGACTGGAAGGTCGCTTATGAGTTAGACTTTCCTTTCGAGCTAGACGGGATCCATCTGGTATTCCACCTTTTGATGCTGAAGAAGTGTTTGGGAGATCCTACCTTGGCAATCCCTATTGAGAGTATGGGAGTAAAGGATAGTTTATCCTATGAGGAAATTCCAGTACAAATTCTTGACTATCAAGTTCGCAAGCTAAGGAATAAGGAGATAGCCTCCGCCAAAGTTTACTGGAGGAACCAATTTGTTGAGGAAGCCACATGAGAAGCTGAGGAAGCTACTAAGATCAAGTACCTGCACCTATTCGTGCCAAATGACGATGATGTCGAAGGTAATGTCCCCATCCAGAATGAAATTAAAGTTCCATTCTCAATATGATGTGTTGATTTTGACTCTTGAGTCTAGGATATAAATGTAGAAAATGATGGATAGTTGAGGGTTCGAGAGTTCCCAAGTGAGGAGTGAGATGAGTTTTGAGTCTACTCGTGCCTTTATTCTACCCTTTACTCATCATTCGAGCACAAGTGATCCCAAGGGGGAAATGATATAACACCCCACAAAATTACTAAAATGCCTTTAGAACGTAATCGTGCAAATAATGCGTCTTCCCAAGCTCAAATGGAAAATTCAGGACTGGATTTGCGATCAGCATGACACACTAGGTGGGGAAGCGGTCTCAACAAATTTTAGAGCAGCTGGATCGAAAAATAATTTTTTGATCCGAAAAATGAAATAGTGAGGGTACGCGTTGGGGCCGCGACGAGGACTTGTCGCGAACCCGCACTTATAATTTTATTTTCAATTTTTTCGACAGAGACTGGATTATGATATACATAGGTATGTGACAGGTCCGCGTCGCAGATCAGTGTATTTTTAGTGACGATTTTCTTTTAAATTCAGGAAGACTATTTTAGGTATTCCCAACCTATTTTAAGTCCAATAAACGTTTTAGAAGTCGTTTTATATCGATTAAAGGTTTCCAAAATCCATTTTTCTTAAGTTTTTACGTAAAGAAATCTTGAGAGATGAGACACGAAAGCTTGGGGGATAAGTTCTGGTCCAATTCTTTGAAGAAACGTAGTATATCTTCATCCCAGGTATGTAAAGGCTACCCAAAACATGAGATTGTTCTCCCATGTACCCCCATGATTGAATTAGGTTGATAGTTGATAGGTGATGGGTTTCTTTTTCCAATTTTTGAATGTTATCTTGAAAGCTACTATTATTCTACATATATTTTCGTGAAATTGATGATCATCATAACTTGAATTACTCGTTTAACTGATTATTTGAACAATTGTATAAACTATACATGTTTAGTTGCCAAAGATTACTTGAGAACTTAGGGTTGATGTCTATAGCCTTGATATATAAGTATGCTTGATTGTTATTGATGAAATTAGTGTCCATAGAGTCTAAATGGGATTGAAATTAGTCTTGAAGGAATGATCCTACTCTTTGAGTTGATAGATGATGAGATGAGTTGAGGTTTCTTGCCCGAAGAGGCTAGGTGATGGAAATTCTTGATTGATTGATTGACAATTATGAGCAAGTCGAGTTATGGGAAGAGTATTGAGCACCAAAATGGGTAAGAGTAAGTCCCACTCGCACTCATTAACTATATGACCAGCGTAGGAGAGGATTGGACCGTGAAAACGGATGTTTCCTTGTCCCAAAAGAGGACTTGATAAACATTATGGATCCACCGATAGACTCATCCTTTACCTTGGCAAGATACTGGACAGATGTGGCAACGACATCTCTTCGTTGTATCACTACCAGCTCATAAGTGGTGGTTGTCGGTTAGAGAAACTCCCAGATAGGTTTCATGTTGATAGTACTCTGCTCTGATGTTGATGTGATAGTATGAATCTTGATTGATGGTGATGTGATAGTGTCCTACTCCTTATTCTGAGTTGAGATTGAGTATATGAGATGATATCATTTCATGTTTTCTTACCCATACTGTTTACTTTATCTCGTTTTACATACAGTACATTCCACGTACTAACGTCCTTTTGGCGTTGCATCGTTTCATGATGTAGATTCAGTAGATAGAGGACTTCAGCAGGCGAATCGTTGAGGTTCAGAGTTCTTTGATCCCAGATATTGGTGAGTCCTCCCCTACATTCGGAGGATGTTTTTTTCATTATTTTGTTTGAGTTATTTCTTTTGAGTTGTGGTAACCACGATTTAGATAGTTATCATAGAGGCTTCATAGACACAGATAGATGATGGATGATGTTGGGATTCTTTTCCCCTTTCTCTGTTTATAAACTAAGTTCTTTCATTAATCTTGTTTCTTGTGATAGACATAACTGATGAATCTTGTAGCCCACTGATAGTCGAGGTCATTTCCTTAATGTCTTCTGCTTATTGACTGAATGAATGAATGTGATGAGACTAGGTGGTTCGCTTAAGGGCTGGCAATAGTATCCTAGTGCCAGTTACGTCTATGGTACCCTCCCGGGATGTGACATATTTGTACAATTAAAATTAACTAATTGTATAATTTAAATAATAAATTTTAATTGTAAAAATTAAATACTAAAGCAGTTTAAGTTTTCCTATTTTTTAATAGTCAATTAAATTTTAACAATTTTTTTGAAAATTCTGATAATGGTGTAAAAATTTCAAACAGTTATTTTTACTGTTTGTATGGTAGATAATTTTTCTTAAAAACAATATACCTGTTACCAATTAATAAATAATCAGATCTTTAAACTCTTCAATATTTGATTTTAAAATGTAATTTTCCAATAAAATTTTAAGATATTTAATAAATATAGTTTCGCAACCTTACAAATATATGTAAAAAATATAATTACATACAGAAAAATAGAAGTTAGAGAATGCAAAATTAACGTACCCTTAAACAACGGACAATTAGTTAATTTCATTATTAATAATCATTGACTATATATTATATAATTCTTCAAAATTTATATTATCGTCAGAATTCTTAAACTAATTATAAAGATATACATAACAAACAATACATACAAATTACTTTTTAAAATGACAAACATTAATTTAAACAATTTGTCGTTATTGATTTAACATTTTATATTTAAAAAATATCACTAGCATGGATACTAATCATTTTAATTTAAATTTAAAGAAAAATTCTGTCAAATCTATCTATCTATCTATTTATATAAATATAAATATAAATATAAATATCTATTATAAGTCAATAAACAAGTACCAATACAGCATAAACATATTGTACCTCCAGTAACATAAAGTGTACTGTGAGTTTAAACTTTCTGGACCTATTTAATTGGCTATTGGACACATATCCTACTCTTTCTTCCAGCTGTTATATAGTCCGATTACGGCTCTTTGCTAAAAAGTAACGAGAAAGTCTTTGTTTCCCCCTATTTTTAAAAGTTTCTAGGAGTAATAGGCTTTTAATGCCTTCATCAGATCTGGGTGTCTCTTTTAAGTATGTTTGTGTATCTCCTTCATATGCTTTTGGTTCTTCACTTAATTGGTCGAATTTTTTTTAATGTATGTTTCCATATTTGAGCGAACAGAATTTAGGGATTTTTGGTTTCGTTTTTGGGGTCTAAAGTTATTGCTTTAGTGGCTTTCCCGCCCTTGATGTGGGGTGAAGGTGATGGTGGCTAATAGTCTTCTACAAATTAAGAACTGTCGTTGAAGAAGAGTAGGGCTTTACAGGGGAAGTATGGCTCAGCAACAATCGTTACAACCTATTCACCTGCTTACTTTATTAGACAGCATCCTTTGCATTATGTAGGTTTTGAGGCGAATTAGACTTTTCATTTGATGGAATATATCTTTGGCATGTATGTATGCTCTACTGTTTTCTTATACAAGTTTCTATCCTCTTTTCTCCTTTACTCCATTTTTTGCTTCATTTTGTAAGGAGTTCTAACTAAACTTTGCTACAGGTGATTTACCGAATGTTGTAAGTATTTTTTTCCTTTTGAATTTTGATCACGTTTATTTTATGTTACGATTATTTTGATATCGTCTTCAATGTTTGCTACTTTGTTGGCATGTGGTTGTAGGTACGTTGCATGTACAGAATTCCTATGTTGAATCATCATCTTCTTCTTCACTCCTATGAATTGATTTTTTATCAGTGATTCTTTCTCCATTCTTTGTTTGTTTTACTGATTAGAAGAAATATAGAGATCTAAACTATTATGCACCTCTGCATCAATTTTTTTTTTTTTTGGTTTTCTTTGCATTTTAGTCACTTGCAAATGGATTTTGGAATTTCCAGGTACTACTTTAATATGGTATGAAATTTCAAGTTTTGTTTGTTAGTTGTGGTTGATTTTTGCCATTACACGTCAGGTGTTTGATAAAAGTTGGCAGACGAGAGACTTAGGAAGAAATTTATTTTGTTCCTTTACTTTCATGAGGTAGCGGCAAGGTCTGCGTACAATTTACCCTCCCCAAACCCCGCTTGTGGAATATCACTGGATATATTGTTGTTGTTGTTAATTATGTTGGCTTATGCCTGCTTCTAAGTTGTGATATATACTTTCTCTATGAGCTGGGTACAAGATTTGCACCTAACAATGTGGTTAGGGCCTTGCCTCTTCGTCTCCCTCTGAATCAAACTTTTCCTTGCCATAATGGTTGAATTCCTATTAGTATCCATGATACAAGTCGAATCCTAGATGTAGCCCACATAGTATGAACTAAAAACTATAGAACTAATAACCAACCCATCACTCCATGAATCTCTAATAGGGTTTTAAATCATAACCTAGAGTTTCAAGAAAATGAATTCAAGAATCCCAAGAAAGGATTTCTTGACTCTTCTTCTTCAAGAATTATGGTTCTTCATCAAGAACTCTAAAGAGTCTAAGTCAAGAATCAAAGAGAATTCTTTCAACCCATGTCCTTTTTTTCAAGTTCTTTCACCTTAAAAGAACTACCAAGATTGAGGATTTTCTCCAACAAAGCGAGTATTCATCAAACTTTGATGGTAATATCAAATTTTCAGGTATGTAAAAGCTACCCAGAACATGGAATTGTTCTTCCATGTGCTCCAATTTATAGACTAGGATGTAGAAAGTTAACTGATAGGTCTTGTAATTAAGTTTCTTGAATATTTTCTTGAAGTTATCTTTAAATCTTATATTTTATGTTAAATTAATGATCATCATGAACTAATGAAACTGTTTACACGTATTATTATGTGATTATACATCTTTCCCTGTGTGAATTATCTGTTAAAGACTTAAACAATGAATTTAGGGGTAATGTCTAGCGCCTTGACTGTTTGAATGTGATGATTGATGAAGTCTGAGTCTTGAGATGAGTACGCTTATGGCTGAAATAGATGAAGTTGATATCCTAAAGGTTTAAATGAGTTTTAGATAAGAGTTTGAAAGAAAGAATTTATTTCTTAAGTTGATAGAATGATAGATTAGAGGAGGACCCTGCCTGAGAAGGGGGTTAACCGTATAACCAGTCTGACCTTGATAGACTTATGAGCATATTGAGTCATGGGAGGAGTATTAGCATCAAAATGGGTAAGAGCGAATCCCATTCGTACTCATTAACTATGTAGCTAGCGTAGGAGAGGATTGGACCGCAAAAGGGATGTTTTTGTCCCCAAAGGACTTGACAGACTTCTTTTGGGATCCCCGACAGACTCGTCCTGTACCCAGCAAGATATCAGATGGATGTGGCAGCGATATTTCTTCGTTGTATCATCATCGAGCTCATAGGTGGTGGTTGTTAGTTATAGAAACTCTTACATAGGTTTCCTTGTTGATAGTAATCTGATGTTGATGTGATTGTATGATGTTTTGATGGACAGTGAGGTGATAGAATTTTGTCCTTTACTATGAGTTGAGGATGAGTGATCGATGAGCTATTGTTATTGCGAATTGTTTACTTTAGCCTATTCTACACATAGTACATTCCACGTACTAACGCCCCTTTGGCACTGCATTATTTTATGATTGAGATTCTGTAGACAGGGGACTTTAACAGGCTAATCGTTGAGGTTCGCAGATTTCCAAATAGAGACTTGGTGAGTCCCTCCTCGCTTTCAGGGGACATGTTTATCTTTTCATTTACTCTTGATTTTTTCATTAGACTATGGTAGCCATGGCCTGTCATGGTACCTTCTTTGAGGATAGCTATAGAGGCTTCATAGACATAGACAGTTGATGGTTGAGATCGGGATTTACATTCTTTCCACTCATTTTTATCGAATTGCTTATATTCGTACTCTATATGATAGTGATTGTGATAGCCCACTGATAGTCTATTATCCTCTTTATATCTTTCGCATATGAGTTGATCGAACGAATGCAATGAGACTAGGTCATTTACTTAGGGGCTAGCAATAGTCTCCGAGTGTCAGTTACGTCTAGGGTACCCTCTCGGGACATGACACAACTACACTTCGACTAGGTCTTAAAATATTGTGCTTCCCCTAAGCTATTGATAAATATTTGTTTCACGAAAAGTGAAAGAAGACCTCCTGTACATCTCTTCAAGGAACCATCATCAGTCTTTTCCCTCTATTTAATTCTTCCATCGATTTCTTTGTTAAAAGTGGATATGCGTGTGATAATTACTTGATTTCGGCTCAAGAACTTTGTCTGTTGAATGAAAATTTTAGCATATGAACATTTTGCACCTTAAGATTAGTGTTTTATAAATAGAAATGCTGCATTGCAGCAATAAAGTGTGGCTGCTTATTTCAGAACAAAAGTGTTATAGTAGAGGTGAACAGAGCTTCTTCTTGAGATATCCATTTTCCTGCAATTTTTATTGTAACATTGTGTAAATCTATAGATTAAAAAAATTACTGGCTACTTCAACTTGCATGATTGATGAATTCAAAAGAGTCAGATAAATATTTGTTCACTCATAAAAGGAAAGTTGTGGCACAACTCAAGCGTCGTGACATATATAACCAAATGTTTTCTGATAAAAAAGAGGAGTTGTTGCTGGCACTGACATATGAAGAAACAAGCTGACCCAAAGCATCCAGCGTCGTCCTGGTTCCTGCCAAGAGTCCCTAGACAAACTGCTCTTACCATTTGTGAGCCACTTCGACCTCCTGAAAAAGGTTTGAAACTCAGATATTCAAATACTCCATAGCTCCTTATACATTTTGTGGCCATCGATACTTCTTTGCAACTTTAATTATCTCTGGTATTATTTAATGTGTTCCAGTTGTTCGCGCTTAGCCATCTATGGATACATGAGCCAATAATAAAAAAAAAGACAAGGTTATATGCAGCACCTTCCTGATTAGTGAAACAAGTAATCAACTTTATCTTCAGATTATATATTTCGATTATCGCGTATTGTATATCCACTATTATAATCTACATCTATTTGCATGTAAGGAGGTCCATGCAATGCATCTAACCAACAACTTCAGACGCAAAATACAATTCCAACAAAAGGTTTGCATAAATTTTGCACTGCAGTGATATCTTTTGTTCTTCGATATTAGTGTTGTCTTTACTTCTAATGATACTGCTTACAAAATTTAGATACTAGACCGGCAAAAGGAGCGTCTCTGGTATTTATTTACACATTCAAGATCTAGGGAAAACCACACCATTTTATAGATGAACTGATTCCCTCAAATGACAAACCTAGAAATTTACAACTGTACTTCTATGATCATGATAACAAAGTACCTAATAGAATGGCCTGCTCAAATAAAGTTGACCAATCAATAGTACAAAAGTTGGTGGACATATTGAAAGTAAACCCATATAGTATTTTCCTAAGATCTCTCCTCAGTCCAAGATTTTTTGTCCCAGCCAAAAATTGAATGATGAGCAACGAGTTGATTGACTTGACCATGGTGGTCCCAACTACCATTCAATGATGGCTATGTCAAGTTTAATTACTGAGATTAATTTTGCAGATGTCATGTTCAAGAGTGCGAAATTGAGTGTATGCAATCTATCATATATTATTTATTTATTTATTTTTTGGACTCCTCCTATCTTGTCGAAGTGTTGATTCACTATGGAACTTAGATTATTCTTTAATGTTGCGTGATAAAATTATACAAGGGAGTTGCTTCAACCAACAAAGTAAAGGGATTTCGAGCTCCATGTGGCGAAGATTGGATTGAAGTAAAAGACTTTGAAGTATATTATTTCAGTTCGTTCAATATGTATACCTTTAGTTTTTATAAAGCTCAAATTTGCATAGAGATCAAGTGTACACACAAATGTTTTGTGCTATTGTAGCTAACTGATAGTATTTGATTATTGAAAAAGAATTTTGATCGTTGAGCTAATTTTTCTAATTCTTGTTAGCAAACTTTGATATTCGTTTTCTTTTTTCAAGGAATAAAATGATGTGTTCTGGCCATTTTACTCCATTTTGTAGGGTAGGTTTTTTGATTGAATTCAAAAGATAAAAGAATTTTGATTTAGATTATTATTTGTTAAATTTTGTTTAATTCTTTTGTTAAATGCTAATTGAATAAAATGTGTCTTAAAATGTAAAGTATTGGCACGGGCCATATATCGTGTGTACATATATATGTATATCATTGTGTATATATAATAAGAGGGATGATATTACCTACATGTCATCAAAAAAATTGATTTTTCAAAGTAATTAAATAATATAAAGTTCAAATTATTTTTTTTTAGAAAATGATTAACTATTGATTTGAAGTTATTATTATTATATATTTAATTTAATATTTACTATATTTAATAGGAAACGTGTGTGGTTCCTTTTTTAAGGAGAAATTATCATATTTTTATAATTGTGAAATATTTTAACTATATTTCCACACCTCCTTCTTTTACTTTTTTTTTAAAAATAATAATTTTTAACTGATCCAAGATTTTATGCACTCTCATTTCGGTTTTACAACTTCTCATTATGGTTATAATTTGAATTTGAACTGCTTTATCATTAGCATTATCCTTAATCTTTTTGCAGCACATCAATGTAACAATCCATCTTGAAATGAGATGTCCCACATCGACAAAACACATGAGAGATGCTGAGTATATAAGTAAAGGGCTGGTCTATATACTATGAGGCGCCTTTTGGGGTGAGCCCAAAGGGACAAATTCGTTATGGGCTAGGCCTAAGAGCGGACAATACTTCACAGTATTAGGCCAGGTCGTTACAGATGGTATCAGAGCCACTCATCAACTGAATTTAGGCAAATCCCGGTGAGTTAGGCCTGGTCGTTACAGATGGTATCAGAGCCACTCATCAACTGGGGCAAGATGTCTCATATCTCGCTGAGTCCATAGAGGGGGTGTATGTAACAACCTATCTGCAGGGTATATAAGTAAATGACTGGTCTATATACTGTGAGGTACCTTTTGGGTGAGCCCAAAGGGACAAATCCGTGATGGGCTAGGTCCAAGAGCAGACGATATGTTGGGCCAGGTCATTGCAATCAGTTTATGCCAAACGGTTTATTCTTCCTTTATTAATTAAGAATATAGTCTATTTACTCTTCTTTTCATGGAAATAAAACTTATTTCTCTTGAATTTTTTACATGCAGGTCATTGAAATTGTGCAGTTCTCTTACTATAATGTAAACAAATGCTTCTATTAAGGACACATGTAAAACAGTATGAAAAAATATTATTATTGTGTCATTATTTTCTTAAATCGCTATCAGATTTTTAAAGGCACAGTATTTTGTAAATTCAATATTAGTTACTTTTATATTCTTTTTCAATTTTAATATATTTTCTTCAGTTTTATTTGTACTGTGAATGAAATTCATTGATTGAAAAATATAATTCAAGCTTTTATTAGTTCTTGAAATTTGTCAGAAGTTTTTCTTCTTCCAAAGCTTACAAGTGTTCAACGAATTACTTCTATGAGTGATATATTAATATAATATTGTATCTCAAATCAATTTTAAATTTAAGACATTTATTGCTTCATTTTCTTAAATGAAAATCTTTCATTTTTATGGCAATATTATTTTTATGAAGTAAATTTAGTTACTGATTCATCATACGAAAAAAATAATATTGTGATTTGATTGTGAAGGCTGTTAATTGTAAAAAAAAAAAAAAGGCTTTTCAAAAGACAAATCGGTTTAAAACTTAATTAGTAAGAAAAAAATAATTTTCAATAAATAAGAAAACAGAGTCACCACTTAATTTTTCTTTTAAAGAAATTAAGAAAATTTTAAAATAGAATTTTAAGACCCTAACAGAAAAAGTCTTAAAAATTTCAAAGAAATGGGTAAGGGTTCAGTTTTCACTTTTGAGAAGAAATTATTTACTCAAAATGGCCGCTAACTCGCGGTTGACCGGCGATTAAAACATATTTGACTAACTTCGGAGAAATTAATTTAAAATGGAACCTAAGAAAAAAAACTTAAGTAAAGTATTTAAATTTTTTTTTAAAAAAGAAAAAATGTATAAAAAGGGGAAACATTTCATGGATACTTTCAAGGAAAAAACATTTGAACTATTTAAAAGACAACCCTTTTAAAGATTAGTTGAGATAAAAGGAAGAAACTCATTTTGTTTTGCTAAAATGAATTTAACACGAAAATGTCAGAAAACTCCTTGAAATAAACAATTAACTTAAATGGTTCAACATTTTGGGAATTAAATTAGATTAAAAAATAAATAATTACTAAATCAAAGTTAGTGTTAGAGTTAAACAACAAGAAATAAATATTGCAAATGAATATAATAGACGTAAAATATAAGAAAGAGTAAAGATTGGGCTTGATAGGCCCAATTCTTCAGCTGTCCTATTTTCTACAATTTCGGGCCTGTCCAACCCTTAGTTCCTGCCGCTGCCATGAATGGACCTTTTAGGCCTCATTTATCTGATGTTTACACTAGGTGTATACTAGTGTATATTGGCCTGCTCTTTGGCCTCCAAAACCTGAAAATCAGTTCCTTCAACCTATGGACCGTCTTCCCTTTGTCCTGGACATACTAGAGTTGACTCAAGAAGGAACTTGGGCCTTCATGGCCCATTGAAACACGAAAATGGCAAAATGGACTCGAATCATTGTTCATGCATGGAAAGAAAAGTAAGAATTAAAACTAACATATAGAACAATCCTAATAAAAACTAAAATTAAAATCAACAAGAGATTAACGAAGGATGAAAAATAATTAATCTAACTGATCTGGATAAAGAGAGTGAAACTCAATATAATATAACCAGTGGATACTAAAAGGATAGAAGCAACTACCTGAATGCAAATGTGACTCATACATTCATAGATGAATAAAGACTATATCAATAATATACCCATATAATTCCCAGTGACCTTGACTAGTCAGACTAACAAATGACTTATGATTAACCATATTGAGGAATATAACCATACCATAATTACCTATACCACTATTCCAAACCTGAAACAATCATAAAAAGAACAAACACTTCTCATGGGATTTAAATGTAACATGTTATAAACAGACTTATTCCATTGAACATGTTATAAAGAGACTTATTCCATTGAAATCATTCAAAAAGGACAAAGTAGAATGACTCACCGTAAAAGGAAAAGTTGAAGGAATCCACACCATAATAACAACAAACCTTAGATGCCAATGTAAATAGATACTTTGTGAGAAAACAATAGGGAACTTAAAGGAAAATAAGGGAAAGGCTAGGCATTTGAAAACTAATAATAAACTAGACAACACCATATTTAATCAATAGACAGCAAACCCAAAAGCATATTTTGATCCAAATTTAACATATCATCAAGAAAGAGACTTTGAGACGAAATAAAGACATTATAATGAGCTAACAGGCGACAGCTAAGAGCACTGATATGCTTGAAAATAACAAAAACTGAAGCAAGGATATAGGCATGGGGACAGGAAGAAACTCTTAAACAATAAGAGAAAGGAAAAAAATCAAGTTTAGAAAGTAAAAAGAATGTTACCAACCACAGATACTACAACCCAGCAAATCAGTATTTACTTCACTAAATTCGAAGAACACCTAGTATATAGCTACAAAATAGAAGAAAATCAGCTGCTACGTTATCAAACTAAGTAGATTTGATCCTTTTAAGATGCTGGAAAAAAGGCAGACTTCACAATAAGTGCCTTGATATAGATTATAGTAGAATGAAACATGATTTGTCATAATTTAAAGCAACAATAATGACTCTATCTCAGCAAGTAAACAATCCCAGAAACGAAGAGGCTAAACCATAAACAGAACCAAGCCTTCTCCGTGTTCAGAAATTCCCAATGCAGTAGGAAAAGCAGTACACATTCAAAAAACTAAAGTTCGATCAGGGACACACGAGAAGGAATTACCTCATCTATAAAGAAGCATAGAAACAACATGGGAATATAGTATATTCGAGCTTCCAGTAGATGAACATGGTCATAACAAAATGACTAAATCGAACACTCAACTAAAGTTGTGCAGGAAAAACAATGACTCGTCAAGTTCGATTACATTCAAGTGCATTTAAGCCATACAAAGAGCATTTTCATTGATTTCAACAATCAAATGGCGCCTGCGAGCTCTGATACCAACTTGTCACGACCTAATCTCGGTCATGATGGCTCCTTCTATGTCTCACCTACAGGCAAGCCAAAATCCAATCCAAGGGTACCTGTCCTAACTCTCTAGTTCAAACCAAATCGATACAATAAAAACATATATATCGAGACCTACCCAAAACCTGGAAGTCAACTGTACTAAAATACGAGCTGGTATACATAAAGGCCAAACCAAAATATAATCCACAACCTGGGAGTACTCCTACAAATACATAATACTACAATACAAGGCCAAAGTCTGACAACAAAAGATGATCATCATTTGAAAGGGACTGCGACGAAGCCAAAGTTGCCAATGCTCACCCAAAAGTAGTCTCTTACGCTCCCTAATCCCCTGAACTCAGTGCCCTCAACTAGGATCTATACCTACACCGTGGAAAGATGCAGAAGTAGGGGTGAGTACCAGAAAAGGCACCCAGTAGGCATCATCAGCCGATCGAGTGAAATAGTAAACATAAATAAAGTCCAAATATATAGGAAACTGCAGCAGTGTAGCAAAACGAACTCATATCAAGGCATAAGCATGTCTAGGAACCCTCAAACCATTATTGAACTAATCAAAGTAAAGAACAACGATCACCTGAACCAATCTAGTACTAAACATTAATGTTAACTGACGAAGAAGTAGGCTAATACCAAAACTGTTCCCAATTGAAATATAGTGTTGTGCACGGGTGCAACGCCCTAATATCTATGCTTGTACGCCAAATGGGCCCATATAAGCCCAGAAGGTACACCCACGCATAATAATCATACTGATAGATAACCATAGAATCCCATAGAGCCATCAAACAACCCAGCTCTCCACATCATCATAGTTGTACGTGGGTAAGGCCCTAGTGTTTAAGCCTGAACGCCCCCTGAACCCCCATAAGCCCAGGAGGTATACCCACGCACAATCAGGGTGTGAATAAGTGTGTGGATCCATGGGTAAATAATCACATAAACCTGGGTCCTCGACCCTATGTCGGCACGTGGCACCCTATCCTAAATATTGTGTCGGAATGTGACACCCAATCCAATAATATCATGTCGGAACGTGACACCCGATCCAATATATACATGCAAAATGGTGGGACGTATCCCTCAAGTGAGAAAGAATCCCCCTCGCATAACAAGTGTGTTGTTAGAACCCGTAAGTTAGAACTCGTAAGTCCTTAATTGGTTTAATTTAATAAAGTTCGGGACCAAATGTAAATTTTATTCTAAGTTTAGTCCTTAAGACTTAATTTGCAAATGGGGCCA
>JAPFFP010073623.1:0-23720 GCA_026153255.1 Solanum medicagineum
TCAAGAGTCCTAGGGAGTCTATGAAGCCGTGTCTAGTAGAGTCCTTATTATTGGTATGAAGAGCTCCACATCCATAATTTGGAGGCTGTAGGACATTTAGAAATTGTTCCCCTTCTTTCATATTCTAAGACTGTGCGATAGAGTCAAAGTCCATAAAAGTTCTTTTCTAAATCGTGCTTTACACATTCACAGACCATGTCTTAAAACCGCACCGTCGATTTGAAAGATACCATCAGCATCGAGAAGTTTGAGCCTACTACTCAAGTTGTGGTGCATAATCGATAGGTACAAGAGGATAAGGAGAGTGAGAAGGAGGAAGCTTGGGGTGAGGAGGGAAGTAGGGTCCCCCGTCTACAGAGACCTTAGAAGTATATGCCACCACCGGTGATAGTACCCAAGTCAAATAGTAGATATAATATGAAGCCGAGGGGAAATCAACCCTTCAAGATTTGGAACCCTTTATCGCAAGGAAATATGGCTCGAGGGCATAAAGGATAGCCACCATGTAGAAGGTGTGGAAAACTTTATTTGGGGTTGTGTCGATTAGGCACCAATGATTGCTTCAAGTGTGAACAAGAGGGTCACTTTCAGAGGGATTATCCGAAGTGGGCTAACCAAGCCCAACTTGCTAGATCTACACCATCAGTTAGAGGAAATCAGAGAGATGTTACTCTTAGCGTGACTGAGGCTACAGACCAGTTATGTGCCACTATAGTTACCCAGCTCATAGAAACACTCCGCGAGGTTATGACAGGTATAAGCTGAATCTTTTCTTGATTTTGATGTTATGCATGATTGAAGAGTTTACGTTTCCAAGAATTTTAATATTGCCAACTAAGAGTGAGATTTGAGGTCTTGTAAAAACCTTAAGTAGAGTTGTTACCCCTGAGCTACAAAGATAATAAGGGAAGAGGTGGAGACTGGGTAAGGAGAGCGGTAAGTGATTGAGGCTTATAGATAGAGACATGTATCCATTATGTAACTAGTAAAGGGATGCGTTGATGGCCATAAGCTTGATGAGAGTGTCGAAAGTATCCTATGATTGTCATGTCATGATAAGATGAGGTACAGAGAGAGAGAGTTCATGTCAAATTGTGTTAGAGCATGCCCAAACTCGAAAGGAATTGTGTAATGATATGTCGTAGCATGTATTCTATTGAAGGTGAAGTGTAAATCTTGAACAGGAGGAAAGAGTGTTTTTAATGTGATAGAATAGATCTAAGTTAGGCTTATGATTGTATGAGAGAGTTCATGAGATTCATATAGTTATAAGCTTAGCCAGATAAAGAGGTATAGTGAGTGAGTAAGTGGTACATGAGGTGTGAAGAGGGGATGCGTTGATTGAATACTCTCTATGAGATTTTAGTGGGATAATGTTCCCTAAGCATTTATCTAGTAGTGGTAAGTGAGTATTAAAGAGGTGTGTAATAGAAGCACATGTTAGTACTAGACCCTAAGCTTAAATTCTGAGGAGTAGTGTGAAAGAGGAGATAGTATCATGAGAGTGATAGCCTTAATTAGAAAGTTTCTCTAAGAGACTTGCCATAGTGTATGGAGATGTAATTTCCAAGGAAAGTGAAACTGTGGCGAGGGTACAAGTGCCCCTTGGGTGAAATTAGTGAAACGAGGATGGCCTAATATATAAGAAGAGACTTGAGATGTGTATCTATGATTGTGTAAAGATGTGGGAATCTCTAAGTTATGATTGTTATAAGAATCTAGACAATATCCTTGAGTTCAACGTGAAGTAAGTTTAGGTAGGCATTCGGTGTCATCCCGAGCAACTAAGTTTATTGGGGGTTTTATGGGTAGATGATAAGGAGTCTTCCATTATAGTCTAAGCCCTATACAGATAGGTTTAGGAGATTGAGAACATAGAAATTGAGTGGAGACAAAAGAAGAGGTTAGATTGCAAGAGGCGTGGGAAGTGGTTAGTTACGCCATAAGAATAGTAAATATAGATAGATCTCCATAGAGGCATGAAAGGAGCTAAGAGTGATATTGCTGAAAAGAGTCTGAGTGGCTTGTTATATATATGCGACTCTAGCATAACATGAGGGTTTAAGAGATTCTTGTGGGTAGTGATTCCCTGACCAAGTGGAAGTATATACTTATAGCCTAGTGGAGGAATTGATTCGCAAACCTAGAGAGAGGACCTTGAGAGCTAAGGGGGAGATAACGAAGTGATAGACTGAAGTAGATCTTGAGTATGATAGAGATGGGCTGATCGAGATGAAACATCCGTTTTGCCATGTCCTACATTCCTTATTCTTCCGTTGAGGTGATACTCTCTTCACGGTTGGTATACGTCTACCCTGCCTGTGTCCTAGTCCCATATACCACTTGTTGATTGTTAGTCGAATTGGGAGGATGAAAAGCAATGAAGTCATTCATTAATTTTGATCTTACCCCATGGGTTTAAGTGCTTCTACTCCTATGTTAAAGGAGATACGAACCGAGTTTCATATTACATACAGTTATGTGCACTCAGAGTGAGTCTTGATAGACAAGACGGATTGTAATCTATGAATGTTCAAAGATAAGACTTCTTGATTGAATCATTCCAACGATCCTTCGTTCCTAGATCTTTGAGTAATCCAGTTTTCCAATCCTGATAGGAGTATTGTTGAGGATAATAGACGAGTTATGGGTGATGGGAGAGGATGAGTGCTTCTGAATTATGATGAAGGAGTTGAGTTCCTATGTTGATGTTCCCTTTTAAGCCTCTGCGTACTTAGGTATGCAAGTCCTTAATAGTATTCATACCTAATAATGATGGTGGAAATAAAGTTTAAACTCTAGATATTGTGTTTTAAGTCTATTCTTGAAAATGAGTATTCGAGTACCTAAGTATATAGGTTCTTGATTTTTATTTATGTTGACCTTGCATGGAGAAGTATTGATTTGAGGTTTCACTGAAGAGGGAGGATGTTGGCATGACTTCGAGTACGAACTCATTGAGTGGAGGAGGTAGAAGTGCAAGTGAGGTGGTTAGAATGATAGGCTTGAATACGAAGTTATTGTCAAGCGAATACCGATGATAGACTAAGTGAAGACTTCGTAATAAGGGTTGAGAAAGGATAGTAAGGTAGTGAAGAGGACTAGTGAGTTGTAATGGAAGTCCCTATGAAGGTCTAGAGCTGAGTGGTGAAGATTAGCTTTGTAGGATATAATCATCTTGTGAATAACACCTTGAGGCTTAGAAGTAGGCTTGAATGGAAGAGGAGGTGGTAGATACATGGAAAGTGGAGTAAGAACTATAAGCTTGGGATTGACAGGGTAGAGTGCTATAAAAAGGTAGTACAATTGAGACGAGGTGTTGAGCCTGAGAGTTGAACTTAGAGTTTTATGTATAGATGGTCCCACTCTCCATTAGATTTGATGGCTCTCTTCTAGAGTTTGAAAAACTTATTATTGGAGTTTTTAAGCGCTTCGAATTGATTGGGTTCGTCATTCCATTCGTGCTTGATGGAGAAAATCCTAAAAGAGTATCTCTACTCTTGATCTGAATCGGTTTGTCTATCCGGAGTGACTTGTGACTGCCCAGATTGATTGATAGAGTATTGAAACGAGTCTTGATTGTCATTTGTGCCTGACAATAAGAGAGTTGGAGGAAACTTTCTTACCTTTAACTAAATCAATTGTCCTTTCTTGAGTCGCTTGCCTATCTTTGAGTCCGAGTAGAGTTGATTGTCGAATGAGATAGAATCGAGAGGTCGATAGATAGATGTGAATGTTGAGATGCGTTTTGAGTCAACTCATGTCAAATAATGATGATATTGAAGATAAAGGTTCTTATCCTTAATGTTATTGGTGTCTCCTTTCATTGGGTTGATGCCTTTATCTTATTTTATACCCGAGTCTAAGACAGAGATTAGATAAGTGATTAATAGTTGAGAGTTCGAGTGTTCCCAAGTGAGGAATGAGGGGAGTTTTGAGGTTATTCATGTTTCCATTCGACCTTTACTCATCATTCGAGGACGAATAATCCCAAGGGGGAGATTATGTAACACCCCATGAAATTTACCGAAATGCCCCTAAAATTCATCATCGCACAACGCGTCTTCAAAAGCTCCGATGGAAAATCCGAGATCGAATTTACGATTAGTGTAGAAAATCGAGTTAGAAAATGGTCTCGGCCCGATTTAAAAGCAACGGGATCAAATTACGAAATGACCCATTTTGTGCCAGAAACAGTAGCAAATCTGCGCCCCCTCTATGACGAGCCAGGGGAGCGGAAATGCACTTCTATTTTTTTTATTTCATTGATTTTTTTGACAGGAATTAATTTTCTGAAAAGTCTATAAAAATAAACTGGTGCGCGCCCTCCGCGACGCGCACTAGTGTCCAGTTTTTATGTTTTTTCTTTTAACATTGGGAAGGGCATTTTTGTCCTTCCTAACATATTCTTAAGTCCCAAAAGTGTATATTTAAGGCTTATTTTATATGAAAGGGTTTCCAAACCCATTTTTTTCTAAGTTTCTACGAGACATCTGAGAGAGGGCAAGAACAGAGAGGTGAGGGTTTCCTTTGAGGCTTCAAATTCCTTGAAGATTTGTGCAATCTTCAAATTTCAGGTATGTAAAGGCTACCCAAAACACGGAATCGTTCTTCCATGTGCCCCAATGTATAAATTAGATTGGTAGTTGATAGATGATAGGTTATGGGTTGAGATTTTTGAAGAATTTCTCGATATTTATTTCTAATTCTTATATATTATCTTAAATTGATTATCATCACATTTTAAATTAGTGTTTACATGCATTATTGGCTGATTATATATTCGTTCTATACAACTTTCCTTGTTAAAGACAACAATAATGAACTTAGAATGATGTCTAGAGCCTTGACTATTTATGGATGTGTTGATTGTTGTGTTTGAGTCTTGAGATGAGTGTTGTGATAGCTGAAGTAGATGAAGTTAGTATTCTTGAGGTTAATGAGAATGAGATAAAAGTTGAATGTAAGGAATTAAATTCCTGAATTGATAGAATGATAGATGAGAGAAGGAACCTGCCTGAGAGGGGGGTTGGCCGTATCACAGTCTGACCTTGATAAACCTATGAGCTTATTGAGTTTTCAGGGAGGAGTATTAGCACCGAAATGGGTATGAGTGAGTCTCAGTCGCACTCATTAACTAAATGGCCAGTGTAGGAGAGGATTGGACCATGAAAGTGAATGTTTCCTTTGTCCGGCAGAGGACTCGACAAACTTCTTTGGCATCACCGACAGACTCATCCTTTACCTCGGCAAGGTACTGAACGGATGTGGCAACAACATCTCTTTGTTTTATCATTATTAGCTCATAAGTGGTGATTGTCAGTTATAGAAACTCCCAGATAGGTTTCTTTGTTGATAGTACTCTGACGTTGATGTGATTGTATGATATCTTGATGGATAGTGAGGTGATAGAATTTTGTCCTTTACTCTGAGTGAGATGAGTGATTGATGAGTTAATATTACACTTTCATATACTGTTTACTTTAACCCGTTTAACATCAGTACATTCTATGTACTAACGCTCCTTTGGCACTGCATCATTTTATGATGTAGATTCCATAGACAGAGGACTTCAGCAGCCCAATCATTGAGGTTCATGGATTTCGATAGAGACTTGGATAGTCCTCTCTTGTTTCCTGGGGGACATGTTATCTTCTTTTTATTTATTCTAGATTATTTCATTAGACTATGGTAGCCAAGGCCTGTAGCGGTACCTTCTTAAATGATAGTTATAGAGGCTTAATAAACATAGCCAGTTGATAGTGATGTTGAGATTTGACTATTTTCCCACTTCTTATTTCTATTGAATTGCTTAATTCATATTCCTTATGATATGATTGTGATAGCCTACTATTAGTTTATTATTTTCTTATATCTTCCGCTTATGAGTTAGTTGAACGAATGCAATGAGACTAGGTGGTCCGCTTGGGGTCTGGCAATAGTCTTCGAGTGCCAGTACGTCTAGGGTACCCTCCCGGGGCGTGACATAGAAAAGGGGCGAAAGGGAGAGGATTTCGACGGAGACAAAAGAGGTCATTTTCTGCTGATTTTCCAGCGTGTTTTGGATGGTTTTGGGGCTGTGTTTTGGTCACGATTTGGGGACTAATATGGGTGGATTCTAGGCCACCTTGAGGGTCGAAAATGGTGGCATTTTGGGTGAAGATTGCTGGGGGGGAGGGTTCATGGCTGTTTTGGAGCTTATTTTGAGGGTTGGTAGTGGTGGTGGACGCTTGGTGGTGGCTAGGTGAAGAAGAGGATGGGGATTTTCTGACGATGTAAGGGAGAGAAGGAGAGGGACTGTCGGAGCTTCGACGAACTATTTACCGGAGAAGAAGATGAATAGTGAAACCCAAAAAATCTAAAAATTACTAAATTTTAATCTAAATATTATTCATCCACACCTAATTATATACACATTTTATGTCAAAACCTAATGAGTTAGAAAGATAATGGGTCCAAATTGTGGGCCACTTGGACATATGCGTATAATTGTATCTGAACAAGAAAAGGAATTATTACACTACGTTAAAATTTAAAATTAAATTAATTAAAATTCTAAAATTTAAAAATATGAGTAATTAAAAAAATAATCTAAAATCGCCCAAAAAGTATTTTAAACTATTTAAAAATATTAACATAACAAATATGAATTTTTAGAAGTGTTGGGCCAAAATTTGGTCTCAACACAAGGTTTAGAAGATCAAGTTATTCAAATAAGTTATTGCAATGGAATAAAGTTAATGTTCTTATTTTCTTTATATATTGATGTTCATATCTAGTGATTTACTTGTGATCTTGGGTGAATTATTTAAAGTATTTCAACAAGTGGTATCAGAGTCAGTTAAAGTTAAATTATTAGATATGATATAAAGTTGTTGATGACCTGTATTGCAGTTTATGTTTTACTAATTGTTGTCAAATTAATATGCAATGAGTTATTTTTTTTGTCAATTTTCAGAGTTCTCTAAAACACTATTTTGGTATGCATAAACTTTACATATAAAGATATATATCTTCACATATCTTTCTTATAGATATGTTCAAAGGGATCCCACTACCATTGGTAAGTGTTGTTCTTAGTACCTTTCTTCTTTGACTATAGTTTTTTTGGGCTATTAATGAGAATCACATATTTTTTACTCTCCTCCATTAATTGAACCATAACCAAAAAAAATTTGTTTTCGTTTTCTTCATCCTGTTCTATAATGGAGTACGAGTTGAGTCATAATTTTAACGAAAAGAGAAAAAATATTTTGTTATAACAACTTTTGAAGATTATTTATTAATTTTTTCCCACTTCTTTTACCTGTGTACATTAATGGAAGAAGCATGAACTACTGAGATTTTTTTTTTTTGTAAAAAAAAGTGGATTTGTCAAGACTTATGAAATAGTACTTTCTTCTTCAAATAGGTTATCATTAGTTTTTTCAATTTTTGGAGAGAAGGTTCTTTTTCTTCTTCAAAGTGGATTTCTCCTTTTTTTTTTCAAGATTTGTATTATTGTTGTTGTTGTTAATAATAATAATAATAATAATAATAATAATAATAATAATATTATTATTATTATTATTATTATCATCATCATTATTGTAGTGACCCGTTAGGTTATTTTAAAAATTAGTCCTTTTATTTTCTTGAAATATCCTCCTCATAAATTTTAAATGGGTAAATCTAGATAATTGATTCAATTAGTGGACTAAGTGTTAATTTAGTTAAAAATCCTATACCATTTAGTACATATACTTTAGAATAAATTACAAAACTTGTAATACTTGATTAATTTGAAAAATAATAATAATAAGAGAAGAGGAAAAAGGGTTTGGAACGAACACGAAGAACAATCTATCATTGTACTTTTGCTTCAGGTACGAAACAAAAATCACCAAAAACTTAGACTTCATATTTCTTTTTTCACCGTATGATAACTGCATCGCAGTAACATAAAGCATGTATGCATTCTTGTAGTTGGGTTGAATAGATTTTTTTTAAGAAGAAAATAATAAACAATGCAATTTCATGTATATCCACTAAATTGCTAATGATTATGGTGATGTGACTAGAGGTTAAGGAACAGAATGTTGCTTTTGGTAGAACTCTTATACAAGTTGTAGTATTCTGCTTACAAACTCGTTGCGGAGGTGGCGACTAACATAAGTTTCATAGGGTTAGAAATTTTCTTATAGTTATCGCATTACAATTTAAGTTTTGGACATAATGAGATAGGTAATTAAATAATAAGTACGTTGTATGACATAAGTACCATTAAATGTGTTATGTAGAAAATTGAGATTTAACCCTAGGCTTGATATTTTGGGGATTGACTATAGAATTGGACGAGTTTTCGGTGTGAGTTAGACATATAGCAATATGGGTGTCATTGGACTCCTTGTGACGTGTGTGTTTCATTCTTGATAGAGAATTATCATTTTGGGAGTTGAATTCAAGATTTGTACCTTCGGTAGAAGTGTTCGCGTGCGGTTCCGGCGTTGAGGTAGGTTTGGCTATCCTTCTTTGAGGTTGGGATTGAGTTATTGAGTATCCTTACGTTGTAATCTATGGGATGGGATCGTATTATGTTTTGGTTTAGAAATTCTTATTGTGATGCTAGTGTGAGGGTTTTACTTGTCCATGTGTTTGCTTTGAGAGCATGTGAGTACTTAATTAAGAATACTATGAATATGACACTTTGAGAGTGGTGATATTTATTGTGCTTATTGCGAGGAATATTGCTTTCATAATTGTGTCTTGATTGCATGCATCCTCATACTACATGTCATGACATTTTGAGAAGTTCAAAGGGGTGATTCTATCATGAGTCCTTAACCACGGGTACTTGGGTGGCAAGGTAGTTGATACATTGAGATTGAGGTATATAGCCTGCGAGGTCCCCATGGGTCCCCTTAGTCCATAGAGTATATGACAGGTTGTGCGACAGTCTTGATATCATCTTGCATTGCATTTCATACCATCTCATCATACTACTTGTGGTTGTCTAGATTGGCTAATTTGAGACTGTATACTTACTTTAATTGCGTTGTTCTATAACAATTGGCGGCACCGATGTCGGACAGGTTTTTCTGTTGCAAGTGGAAGCATTCCTAGGTTACTTCATAGTTTATTCCATTTCTGATTACCAATCGATTAAACCTACTGGTATATATTATGTGTACTCACCCCTACTTCTTTTGCCCCGCAGATTCCTCATGGTAGCTGATTTGATTGTGCACTTTATTCATACCAGATCTAGTGGAAAGTCTCAGAACTTTTCCATTGAATTTTATCTTAGCTATTTGGTCTTTAGTTTTATTTGAAGATAGAGTGATACTTCTTTCACTAGTTTTGTTATTGGATGCTCATTATACTCGTGACACCAGGTTTTGGGATATGATTTTCATATGGAAACTATTTATCTATGCATTCTTTTGGTGTGCTTTATTTCTGGGGTTAAAATTTAAGTAGTTCTTTAGTCATGACCCCGGTTTGGGTTGTGACAGATTTGGTATCTAGTCTGACCTCGAGTTGGTGCTGCTCCACTAGCCCGACCTCGACCTTTAGCTCTACCACGACCTCTACCTCGCCCTCTAGCGGGGTCTTGGACAGCAAGGACTGACTCATCCTCGATATTTCTAACTCTAGTTCTCGCCATCTACGCAGAAGGAATAGATTAGAAGCCTACAAAGCTTGAATATGAACAAATTGCACGAAAGGAATCAATGAAAAGTGGATCTCTCCTAACAAGCATCCTGTAGCCTCTCGAAGATAGATACGGATGTCTATGTACCGATCCACGAGACTCTAATAGACATCCTATTCTTTAACCCATGAGACCGGTGAACCTAAAGATTTGACACCAAATTTGATGGCATAGCTGGGGATGGGGCATATGACTTCGTGACAGAGTGCCAGGATCGGTTGTTTAATTTGGGTGTGTTGGAGGCCACAGAGTAGCATACACATCATATCAGTTCACAGGCATGGCCAGAGAGTGGTAGAGGTCAGTTATGGCCCGGAGGTTAGTGGATGCTCCAGTGATGGATTGGGGGCAGTTTACTGAGATCTTTCTTAAGCAGTTTGTACCTTATAGCCTTCGGGATAGACGTCATGATGAGCTCGATAGATTCGAGCAGGGGTCCATGACTGTGACCAAGTACAAGGCACGATTCCATGAGTTATATGCCATGTCTATTATTCCCACAGAGTTTGAGCGAATTCGTCGATTTGTGAAGGGGTTCGCAAGTTATCTTTAGGAGGCCACAACCTCTCTTTTGTTATCCGTTGGTTCGTTTCAGAGCATTGTTGATCATGTTAGAATGATAGAGGGCATCAGGCAGGCATGACAGGGTGGTGGTAAGAGGTCCCACTATCATGGTAGGTTTGGCAGTGATGCACCTAGGGATAGAGATTCTCAGAGGCAGGGCGCTTCGGGTTATCAAGGGAGGCCAGTTCATGCTGCCATTCCTAGTGCTGATAATATAGGCAGGTCCAGATCTAGCCAGACTAGTTATGATGGTTCCTATGGCTCAGGGATGCGCAGGGGTTCTTCAGGTCACATTTCACAGAGTTTTGGGTCCAGAGGTTGTTATGTGTGTGAAGATTTTGGCCACCAGGCCAAGGATTGTCCCAAACGTGCTCCTGCTTCTTTTTCATCGGGGACACAGAAGGCCCCGTCTACACCAACCCCAGTAGCTAAAGGCACTTCACAGAGTACGAAGGGTAGCACTAGAGGTGCTAAAGGTGGAGCTCGAGGTGGTGCTCGTAGTGGGTCGCAAGTTAGTGGGGAGCGACAGGTATGTTATGACATTCTAGGCCATGCAGAGGCAAAGACATTTGATGCTATGATTACAGGTATTATTCCAGTTTGCCATCATTCATCTTCAGTATTATTTGACCTTGGGTCCACCTACTCATATGTTTCCACTTATTTTGCTAATGGTTTCCACTTATTTTGCTAATGACATTGATGGTGTGTGCGAGCCTCTTGATGTACCTATTTCTATTTCTACACCCATGGGTGTTTCCTTAGTGGTGGAGAAGGGAGACCCAGGCCGATTTGATCCTTCTAGACATGGTTAACTTTGATGTTATTTTGGGTATGGATTGGTTGTCCCCTTATCATGAGATCTTTGACTGTTATGCTAAGATTGTGACTGTAGCGTATCCGGGTTTAACTCAGTTAGTGTGGACAAGTGCTCTTAGTTCTTATCCTAAGGGGGTTATTTCTTATGTTCAAGCTCGGTGTATGCTGGAGCATGGGTGTTTATCTTATTTGGCTCATGTACGTGATGTTTCGAAGGAGTCATCTTCTTTGGAGACGAGGGTGGTGACGGAGTTCGTGGACTTGTTTCCTACAGACTTACCGGTGTTCCTCCAGATTGTGATATTGATTTTGCCATTTGATTTGGAGTCGGACACTAAGCCCATATCCATTTCTCCTTATCGAATGGCTCCAGCAGAGTTAAAAGAATTGAAGGAGAAATTAGAGGATTTGTTGAAGAAAGGGTTTATTCGGCCTATTGTATCGCCTTAGGGTGCATTAGTGTTGTTCGTGAAGAAGAAGGATGGTACTATGAGAATGTGCATTGATTATCCTCAGTTAAACAAAGTTACCATCAAGAACCAGTATCCCTTGCCTCGTATTGATGATTTATTTGATCAGCTTCAGGGGGCTTCCGTGTTTTGGAAAAAATTGATTTGAGATCGAGGTATCACCAGTTGAGGGTTCGGGAGTCGAACATCCCAAAGACTGCTTTTAGAACTTGGTATGAACACTATGAGTTTGTAGTTATGTCACTTGGGCTAACTAATGCCCCCGCTGCTTTTATGGAGTTGATGAATTGAGTGTTCAGACCTTACCTAGATTATTTTGTGATTGTCTTCATTAACGACATCTTAGTATATTCCAAGAGTGAGGCGGACCATGTTCGTCACCTGAGGACTGTGCTCCAGAGATTGTGTGAGGAGAAACTGTACGCTAAGTTCTCCAAATGCGAGTTTTTGCTCGAGTCTATGACCTTCTTGGGTCATGTGGTGACTAAGGATAGTATCATAGTTGATTCGGCCAAGGTTGCAGCGGTTCGTGATTAGGTGAGACCCACTTCAGTGACTGAGATTCGGAGTTTTATTGGACTGGCAAGTTATTACCGTCGATTAGTTCAAGGATTCTCCTGAATTGCAGCTCCTTTGACAAGCTTAACTCAGAAGGAAGTTTCATTCCTATGGACCGATGAATGTGAGGCGAGTTTTCAGAGGCTCAAGGAGTTATTGACTTCAGCACCTATTCTAGCGTTGTCCGAGGAAGGTATAGCTGTTGTTGTTTATTGCGATGCCTCTGGTGTCAACTTGGGTGGAGTATTGATGCAGAAGGGAAGAGTTATAGCGTATTCTTCGAGACAACTAAAGGTTTATGAGCGAAACTATCCTACTTATGACCTGGAGTTAGCTGTGGTAGTGTTTGTTTTGAAGCTGTGGAGGCATTATCTCTATGGGATACATTGCATGATCTTCACAAACCATCGTAGTCTGAAATGTATTTTCTCTCAGCCTAATTTGAACATGAGGCAGCGTAGGTGATTGGAATTGCTAAATGACTATGATATCTCTATTCTATATCACCTTGACAAGCCCAATGTTGTGGCTAATGCTTTGAGCCGAAAGCCTTCTAGTACGGGTAGTTTGGTATTTCTTGGGCGGATGAGAGACCTTTAGCCTTGGAGGTTCAGTCTTTGGCCAGATAGTTGATCAGACTTGACATCTCTCTATCTCATAGTGTGTTGGCCTTCGTGGAGGCTAGGTCTACATTGATGGATCAGATTCGTACTCACCAGTTTGATGATGATAAATTATGTGTAATACGGGACAAAGTGTTAAGGGGTGAAGCTAAGTCAGCTTTTCTTGATTCTGAGGGAGTGTTGAGAATTAATGGGCGCATTTGTGTGACTAAGGTAGGTGATTGGGTTCGTTTGATCTTGGAGGAGGCTCATTGCGCTATGTATTCTATTCATCCGGGTGTGGCAAAAATGTTTCATGACTTGAAGCAACATTATTGGTGGTATGGGATGAAGAGGGACATTGTAGAGTTTGTGGCTAAGTGTTTGAACTGCCAGCAGGTTAATTATGAGCATCAAAAGTCAGGATATCTGATGCAGAGGATGCCTATTCCAGAGTGGAAGTGGGAGCATTTTACCATGGATTTTATGACTGGATTACCCATGGCATTGGGTAAGTTCAACTCAGTTTGGGTGATTGTAGATAGGTTGACCAATTCTGCTCACTTCATTCCAGTGAGGACTAGCTATAGTGCGGAGCATCTAGCTAGGATCTATATACGCGAGATTGTTAGGTTGCATGGGGTGCCTATCTCTATTGTGTCAGATCGAGGTTCGATGTTCACCTCCCATTTTTGGAAGGCATTGCAGCATGGTTTGGGTACACGATTAGACATGAGTTTAGTATTTCATCCCCAGACCGATGGCCAGTCCGAGCATACTATTCAGGTATTAGAGGACATGCTTAGGGCCTGTGTGATTGATTTTGGTGCTATGTGGAACCAACACTTGCCCTTACTGGAGTTTGCTTGTAATAACAGTTATCACTCTAGTATTCAGATGGCACCATTTGAGGTATTGTATGGGCGTAGGTGTCAATCGCCTATTGGGTGGTTCGACTCATTCTCCATTGATGCATTAGACACTGATTTGCTTAAAGATGATATGGAGTGGGTGCGCTTTATCCAGAGTCGATTGTTGACAGTCCAGAGTCGAAGAAGAGCTATGCTGATAGGAGAGTTCGACCCTTGGCGTTTATAGTAGATGATCATGTATGGTTGAAGATATCACCCATGAAGGGTGTGATGAGTTTCGGGAAGAAAGGCAAGCTTAGCCCGAGTTTTATTGGCCCGTTTGAGATTTTGAGGAGAGTAGGTGAAGTGGCTTATGAGTTAGCTTTGCCACCTAGATTGTCAGTTGTTCATCCAGTATTCCATGTCTCAATGCTTTGAAAATACATACCGGATGAGTCCCATGTTATTTCTCATGATGCTGTAGAGTTGGGTCCGGATTTGACTTATGAGGAGGAGCCAATAGCCATTCTAGATAGACACATTCGTAGACTCAGGAAATAAGGATATAGCTTCAGTTAAGGTTCAATGGCAACATCGGCCTATTGAGGAGGCTACTTGGGAGGCAGTAACCTCTTGTTGTTGTTGTTGTTGTTGTTGTTGTTGTTGTTGTTCATCATAAAACGATGCAGTGCCAAGTGGCGTCAGTACGTGGAATTTACGGTATGTAAAATAACTGAATGAAACAGAAATAGGTAGAATAATATGGAACAACAATCAACTCAGAGTAGTAACAAATCAACATGTCAAATCCCTATCTAAAGCAAGAATAAAAAGTAGACAAGTGACCCATCAAACCTCATCAATCAAATCAGACTCAACTCAACTCATCTCATCTCATCTCGACTTAGAGTACTCACTATAGAAGCTTTCTGGGAGTTTCTCTTATCCGACAATAATCACTTATGAGCCAGTATTTGTACAACAAGCCATCGTTGTTGCCACAACCGTTCCGTACTTGCCGGGTAGATAACAAATCAAAACCATAATGGACAAGTCCAAAATGGAGACGACAATCTGCAAGTCCTTTATTATTTTAGGAACTTCTATCCAGATTGAACCTCAACATAATGTGATGGTCCTAATCCTCACCTACGCTTAGCTACATAGTTTGACGAGTGCGAGTTAGATTAACTCTTACTCTTTCAATGATCGATAGTCTTTAGACAATCAATCCAATCAAATCATCTCAATCAGTCTCGTGGAGGCACTATCATTCAATCATTCTCATAAAGACTCTAATCATACCATCAATTCATTTCTGAATCAATAGCTAAAGGTTAGATCAATCATTAGGGGACAATCGAATAGACAAATCATTAGAATTCATTTGGGAACACTCATGGATCATCAAGTACTATCAACCTACCATCATTCTCACATCACAATCAACATTCTTAATCAAGGCGCTAGACTCAATCCCTATCTTCATTCATTTATGCTTTCAAAAGTTAACATATAAGGTTTATGCATTATCTCATGAAAAGTATTCAATTCCAGAAAACAAGTTTATGATGATCATCACATATGATAAATACAATTTCCAAAAACATAATCAAGAATCATATATGTAGACTCACGAACTTTCAACTCTCTTCTAAGACATCTATGGGGCACATGAGAGAATGATCTCATAATTTTAGTTTAGCCATACATACCCGGGGTGAAGCTTTAACGATCGATCTTCAAGAATTCTTCCTTGAATTCTCCAATCTTACGTTCTATTCTTCTCTTCTCTCAAGCCCTAACTTTCTCCAAGACTTTGAAAGGATTTAGAATGGAATTTTTTATCCTTATTATGCTTTAAATGATCTATTTTGATCGTGTGTTGAGTGTAGAAGGGATTGAGTATTGTCCGGAATGCCCCTTATAAAACAAAGAAAAATTTTAACTTCGAAATAGCCCATTCTGCGATGCGGACTGGGCGCACATATATAAATATTTCTTGGAAATTTTTCGAACGAGTTTTCCAATCTAGTCGAAAAAAATAAGTACATCTCCACTACAGAAGCATGACGCGCCTCTGTCGCATACCAACACCTTTTTCATTTTCGGATTAAAAAACTATCTTTTGATCCGGTTGCTCTAAAAATCAACCGAGATTATTTTCCCACTAAATTTTTCATGTTGATTGCATATGTAGCCTCGAATTTGCAAATTGAACATGGGAAGACATGTTTGCACACATCTCTTCTCTAGGGGTATTTTTGTAATTTTATCGATGTTACATTATGTCCCCCTTGGAATCATTCGTCCTCAAATGATGAGTAAAGGTGGATATCAAGGCATGAATAGACTCAAAACTCATCTCAACATTCACATCTATCGATCAAACTCTCGACTCTTCCTCAATCATCAATCAACTCTATTTGGACTCAAGAATAGATCAATCAATTTAAATAAGGGTAAGGAAATTACCTTCAAAATTATCATAATTAGGCACGAATAGGTACGAATATTTTTCTTTTATCTCTTCCTCAGCTTCCCACGTGGCTTCCTCAACGAATTGATTTCTCCACAAGACTTTGACTGAGGCTATCTCTTTGGTTCTCAACTTGCGAACCTAACGATCAAGGATTTGTATCGGAATATCTTTATAGGACAAGCTATCCTTCACTCCGATACTCTCAAAAGGGATCACCAAGGTAGGATCTCCTAAGCACTTCTTCAACATTGAAACATGGAACACTGGAAGAATACCGTCTAACTCGAAAGGAAACTCTAATTTATAAGCAACCTTCCTAATCCTCTTCATAATTTGATAAGGACCAATATAGCGAGGACTCGATTTCCCCTTTTCCTTAAATCTCATGATACCCTTCATAGGTGACACTTCCAAGTACACCTAATCATTTACCTCAAACTCTAAGTCTCTTCTCCTCACATTGCTATAGGATTTCTGGCGACTATGTGCAATCTTCAACCTCTCTTTAATGACGTTAACCTTCTCTATTGATTGATGGACAAGATCAAGCCCAATCAAATCCGCTTCTCCAACCTTAAACCACCCAATTGGTGATCTACACCTCCTCCCATACAAAGCTTCGTAGGGAGCCATTTCAATTCTTGCATGATAGCTATTGTTATATGCAAATTCAATCAATGGTCGGTGATCACCCCTTTGAAATCAAGAACACATGCTCTCAAGATATCCTCTAACGTCTGAATTGTACGATTTGCTTGGCTATTTGTCTGTGGATGAAACATTGTACTCAAATTCACTTTAGTACCAAATTCTTTCTAGAACAATCTCCAAAATTGGGAGGTGAATTGAGCTCCTTTATTTGAGATGATGGACAAGGAAACTCAATGCAACCTCACAATCTCTTGGATGTACAACTTGACAAACTCCTCCGCAGTGTTGGTCATCTTAAATGCTAAGAAGTGAGCCAATATGGTCATCCAATCCACGATCACCCATATCGAACATGTTACTTTCGAGACTTCGATAGACCAGTAATGAAGTCCATGTTGATTATCTCCCACTTCTATTCAGGAATCTCAAAGTTCTGTGGCAATCCACATGGTCTTTGATGCTCAACATTAACTTGTCGATAATTCAGGCACTTAGAAACAAACTCAGCAATATCTTTCTTTATTCTGCTCCACCAACAGACTTCCCTCAAGTTGTGGTACATTTTCGTAGAGCAAGGATGAATGAAATATCTAGAGCTAGGGACTTTAGCCATGATTTTACCTCGAATACCATCCATATCTGGAATGCACAGTCTACTTTGGTACCTCAACACTCCATCTCCCCCTTTGCAGAAGACCATCACTTTTTGTTTGTGGAAAGCCTCCTTCAACTGAAGTATGACACGATCTTGGTCTTGCTTTTCTTTCACCTCTGCCACCAAAGATGAAGCAGGCCCATTCTGAACATTTACTCATCTCTCACCATTCTTCTCAAGTTGAATTCCCAATAGAGCCAATCAATGCATTTCTTTAGCTAGCTCCTTCTTTCCTTCCTCAACATGGATTGTGCTACTGACTGACAACCTGCTAAGAGAGTCAGCAACAATATTAGCTTTACCTGGGTGGTAGATAATGGTCATATCATAATCCTTGAGCAACTCCAACCATATCCTCTGTCGCAGGTTGAGCTCCTTCTAACTGAAGACATACTACAAGTTCTTGTGGTTCGTGAACACATCCATATACACTCCATACAAGTAGTAGCGCCAGATTTTAAGTGCAAACACCACTATTGCAAACTCAAGATCATGGGTTAGATAGTTCCTCTCATGAACCTTAAGTTGTCTAGAAACATAGGCTATCACTTTCCCTCTTTACATCAGCACACATCCCAATCTAACTCTCGAAGCATCACAATAGATTACAAAATCCTTTATCCCATGAGGCAAGGTTAAAGCTGGTGCAGTAGTCAATCTCGTCTTCAACTCTTGGAAACTTCTCTCACATTCATTGGATCACTAAAGCTTGACCTTTTTCTGACTTAATTTAGCCAATGGTGCGGATAGGGAAGAAAATCCGTCAACAAACCTTTAGTAGTAGCCTGCCAACCCCAACAAACTTCATATGTCAGTTAGAGATGTCGGTCCGAGCTAGTTCTTAATCACTTCAATCTTTTGAACATCCAGTTGAATACCATCACCGGAGACAAAATGACCTAGAAAAGCCACTAACATAAGCCATAATTCTCATTTCAGGAATTTTCATAAAACTCATGGTCCTTAAGTGTTTGAAGGACAACTCTAAGGTGATTAGCATGCTCTTCCTCATCTCTTGAATATACCAAGATGTCATCGATGAACACGATCACAAATATATCAAGATATTGTTTTAAACACCCTATTAATCAAATCCACGAAGGTTGTAGGTGGATTCGTCAACCCAAAGGACATGAACAAGAACTCAAAGTGGCCATATCTAGTCCTAAAGGTTGTCTTTGGCATATCACATTCTCTCACTTTTAGCTGATGGTAACCAGATCTGAGGTCTGTCTTGGAGAAACAAGAGGCACCCTGAAGTTGGTCAAACAAATCATCTATCCTGGGGAGAGGATTCTTATTCTTTATCATGACCTTATTCAGTTTCCTATAGTCAATACACATTCTGAGAGACACATCTTTCTTTTGCATGAAAGGACAGGGGCACCCTAAGGAGAAACACTCGGCCTTATGAAGCCCTTCTCTAAAAAATCTTTCAATTGTTCTTTCAACTCTTTCAACTAAGCAAGGGTCATCTTATAAGGGGGATGTAACGACCTGGCCTAACACTGTGAAGTATTGTCCGCTCTTGAGCCTAGCCGACCATCACAGATTTGTTCATTTGGGTTCACCCCAAAAGGCACCTCACAGTATATAGACCATTCCTTTACTTATATACCAACATGTCTCCTGTGTTTTGCTAATGTGGGACATCTCATCTTAAGATGGGTCGTTACATACACCCCCTCTATAGACTCAGCCTCCTTGTTAAGGTTCACCCTACCACGCCAATGTGGGACATCTTATCTTAAGATGGGTTGTTACACACACCCCCTCTATGGACTCAGACTCCTTGTTGAGGTTTACCCCACCATATGGGATTTGCCTAGACTTAACAATGAGGTTTTCCTTGCCTTATCGGGATTCACCTAAACTCAGTTGAACTCTAGCCCCACATCGACAAGGCTGACACATGAGTGACTCTGATACCATCTGTGATGACCTGACCCAACACTGTGAAGTATTGTTTGCTCTTGGACCTAGCCCATCACGGATTTGTCCCTTTAGGCTCACCCAAAAAGGCGTTTCACAGTATATAGACCAGTCGTTTACTTATATACCCAACATCTCTCCTTTGTTTTACTGATATGGGACATCTCATTTCAAGATGGGTTGTTACAGGGGAATTCTGATAGGTTAGGTATCAAGAATAACATCAATCCCAAAGTCAATCTCCCTATCAGGAGGGACTCCAGGCAGATCCTTAGGAAATACTTCAAGAAACTCATTCACAATCGAGATTGACTCAAGAGTTGGAGATTCAAAATCACTAGATTTCAGTAGTACGAGGTGATAGATACAACCTTTAGAAATCATCTTTCTACTATAAGATATGAGATAAACTTCCCCCTAAGTGCAACAGAATCACCCTTCCACTCCAGAACCGGTTTATTTGGGAATTGGAACCTAATGGTTCGGGCTCTACAATCAACGGTGGCATAACAGGCATGAAACCAATCAATGCCAAGGATCACTTCAAAATCAGTTATCTCTAACTCAACTAAATCAATGATAGTATCCCTAGACACTACACAAGCTCTATAGACTCTCTCAGCCCGAATAGACTCACCCACTTGAGTAGAAACATCAAAGGGTTCAAGAAGACTCTCAAGGGTTCTATCAAATCTACTTGCTACATAAGGAGTTACAAAAGATAATGTGGCACCAGGATATATTAAGACATAACAATCAAGGGAAAGGACTCGAATCATACTTGTCAGAACATCTAGGGAATTCTCCTGATCATGACGACTACCCATGGCATACAAACGGTTTGTGGCTCCACTTGCGCCTGACGTAGTAACTCTCTGGCTTCCTTTAGCTGGTGGGGCTAGTGTAGCAGATTGAGCCCCGTCAGTCCACTCTGGACACTCTCTCTGATAGTGACCCGCTTGTCCACACTTGTAGCATACATCACTCCCCTCATGGCATTTCCCCAAGTGTAATTTACCACACTTACCACATATTGGCTTACCTAGTGAACTTTGACCCACACTGGCTTGTGACTGAGATCCATGGACTCCAACATTCTGGGACCTCTGATCATTCCTGATTCTAGGCACAAGTGCACTAGCAGATGGTAGTCCTGGCCCCGTCTGAAATATGCTTCCATTACCCTTCTTTCCAACCTCATGGCTTGATGTTTTAGCCTTCTTACTTATGAACTCCTCTCTATCATGCTGCCTCTCCTCATCACCTTGTTGCACAAAGATCATCAGTCTTCCAATATCCATATCACTCACAAGCATTGCTCCCCTCCCATCTCTCTTCGGCCCTCTGTTCAACCCATCCACGTGTATTCCCATTCTCTCCCTCATATCAACAACCATATTCGAAGCATAGAGAGACAGCTGCGTGAACTTCAACCTATACTCTTGTACAGTTATAGAGCCCTATTTCAGATTCAAGAACTCTCATACCTTAGCTTCTTTGTATTCTCTAGGGAAGAAGCACCCCAAGAAGGCTTTCTCGAACATTGCCCAAGTTAATAATGGGGCATCCTCTCCTCTACTCTTCTTCTATTGGTCAAACCATAGTCTGGACACACCCTTGAGTTGGTAAGCAGCCAGCTCAACTCTGTCAGCATCAGCCATATGCATCACTTGGAACACTTTGTGAAGCTCCTCCATACAGTTCTTAGGATCCTCAGTGGATGCAGACCCTATGAACTCATGCGGATTCATCCTCAAGAATTCCTGAACTTTAGATGTGTCATGTGCATCCTATCTACCCATTCCTCGTCTCGCAGCAGCTATAGTGATAGCTTGGGCTAGAGTTTTGATAGCCTGGTGAAGTTCAGCATTGGAGACCTCATCTTGTGGGGGTTGCTCAACAGGGACAACTGGTTCCACGGGCTCCTCATGTCCTTGAGGCTCAGGTTGGTTAACATTCTGTCTAATGAAACGTCCTCTGCCTCTGACAGCTCTTCTAGAAGGCATGATCAAGAAAAGAACCTTTCATAGAGCATAACTCTATCGCAAGATTTAGAACATGAAAAAAGGGAAACTATTCCTAAATGTCCTATAGCCTCCAAATTATGGATGTGGAGCTCTTCACACCAATAATAAGTATACTACTAGACACAGCTTCATAGACAACCTAGGACTCTTGAACTCTATGCTCTAATACCAAGTTTGCCATGCCCCGAGAGGGTACCTAGGGCGTCGCCGGCACCCAGAGACTACTGCTAGTCCCCAAGCAAACCACTTCGCCTCATCACATTCATTAAATCAATAAACTCTACCAATCAACGGAAGACAAAAGGAAGTAAATGGGAACATCTCATCTAATCTCAAAATAATATAATAAATGAAAGGCTAGTAGAAAGAACTAGCTTAACAAGTCTTAGCAATCAACTTTTAACTCTAGTCTACGAAGCCTCTATCACTATCAAATGGTGTGAATGACAGACCTATGGCTAGATCAAATAAAAAATAAAGCTAATCAATATTTGACAATAATAAGCAAGATGAAATAACTATAATGAATCCTACAAAGTAAGAGAGGCTCACCAATCAGTTGAACGTCTCAGATCCTCAATAATGCGTCTGTTGACGATTTCTAATCCTTGTATCTGCATCATGAAATGATGCAGCACTGAGTGGCATCAGTATGTGGAATATATAGTATGTAAAATAGATGAGTTAAATAGAAACATGTAAAATAATATGGAACAACAATCAACTAAATAGTAACAAATTGACATGTCAAATGTCTATCTAAAGCAAGAACAAAGAGAAGACAAGTGATCATGAAGCCAATCAAACCTCATCAATCAACTCAGACTCATCTCAACTCATCTCATCTTATCTCGACTCAAACTACTTAATTTAGGATCTTTCTAGGAGTTTCTCTTATCTGATAACAATCACTTATGAGCCAGTGATTGTACAACAAGCCACTGTTGTTGCCATAACCGTTCCATACTTGCCAGGTAGAGAACGAATTGAAACCATAATGGATAAGTCTAAAATGGAGATGACAATCTACAATCCCTCTATTGTTTCAGGGACTTCTATCCAGAGGGAACCTCAACATAATATGATGGTCCTAACCCTCACCTATGCTTGGCTATGTAGTTTGACGAGTGCAAGTAGATTAACTCTTACTCTTTCGATGCTCGATACTCCTCCCAATGACTCAATGCTCATAAGATAATCAATCAAATCAAATCATCTCAATCAGCCTTGCGTAGGCACTATCATTCAATCAGTCTCATAGAGACTCTAATTATACCATCAATTCATCTCTCAATCAATAGCTCAAAGCTTAGATCAATCATTAGGTGACAAGCGAATAGACAAATCATTAGAGTTCATTTGGGAACACTCATGGACTATCAAGTACTATCAACCTATCATCATTCTCACATCACAATCACAATCACAATCGAAATTCTTAATCAAGGCTCTAGACTCAATCCCTATCTTCATTCATGCATGCTTTCAAAAGTTAAAATATAGGCTTTATGCAATATTTCATTAAAGTATTCAATTCAAGAAAATAAGTTTATGATGATCATCGCATATAAAAATACATATAATAAATACAATTTTCTAGAAAATAATCAAGAATCATGTATATAGACTCATGAACTTTCAACTCTCTTCTAAGACCATATATGGGGCAGATGAGAGAACAAATTACATGTTTTTAGTTTAGCCTTACATACCTAGAATGAAACTTTAATGATCAATCTTCAAGAATTCTCCTTGAATTATCCAATCTTACATTCTTCTCTTCTCTTCTCTCAAGCACTAACTTTCTCCAAGATTTAGAAAGGACTTAGAATAGGATTTTTCACCCTTTTTATGCTAAAAATGATCTATTTTCATCGTGTATTGAGTTTTAGGAGGGATTGGGAATTGCCCGGAATACCCCTCGTAAAATAAAGAAAAACTTTCACTTCGAAATAGCCCAGTTCGCGACGCGGACTGGGCACGCATATGTATATTTGTTTTGGAAGTTTTTGAACGAATTTTTCAATCCTGTCGAAAAAAAATAAGTGCATCTCCACTATAGAGGTGTGACGCGCCTTTGTTGCATACCAACACTATTTTTCGTTTTCGAATTGAAAAATTTTCTTTTGATCTGTTGCTCTAAAAATCAACCGAGACTTGTTCGCCACTCAATTTTTCATACTAATTGCATATCCACTGCATATTTGTAAATGGAGCATGAGAAGACGCGTTATGTGCACATCTCTTCTTTAGGATTATTTTGATAAGTCTACCAGGTGTTACAATTGTTGTTGTTATTATTATTATAGTTGTTGTTGTTGTTGTTGTTGTTGTTGTAGTTGTTGTTGTTGTTGTTGTTGTTGTTGTTGTTGTTGTTATTATTATTATTATTATTATTATTATTATTATTATTAT
>JAPFFP010073632.1:0-23717 GCA_026153255.1 Solanum medicagineum
GTCCAGAAAATTGTTGCACTCTTTCCTTTTGTTTTAGTGATTTCTAAATGGTTTGTGGGTTGTATTATGAAGAGAATTTGATGTTCTTAACATTATTTGAGTTGTGGATATTAAGGTAATGTTGCTGCCCAGATTTTGGTTGCATTTTATTGTGCTATCTTAGATGTGATGTTGGTTGTAAGTTATGAGTTGTTGGACTTAAAGCTATTGGCTAATGTCCTTAATGACTTCTTGGGTGGTGTTACAATAGTGCATTATCACTGTTGGTATGTGTAAATGTTGTTGAAATAGTTTGGTTAGAGTTGGAAAAGGTTTGGAATTGTCGTCGTCGAAATGTAGCGAAGGGGAGAGTAATGTTATGTTGTCCATTTGTAAGTTGTGTAGAATTGTGGTATGTTTTCCCACGACTTACCCATGATTTGGGATTGTTTTAAGCCTATATTAAGACTGGTTTTTTGTGGTAAAATCATTGAAAATAATATTGGTAAAGTTAAAACAGTTCCGAGATTGTTGACGTTGAAGTATGGTGGAAAGATATATCGTTGTGTCGCTTCTTTGTATGTTGTGAAGAATTATTGTGTGTTATGTTTTGTGAGCTATTGTGGGACTGTTAAGAAACTGAAAATAAGATGTACATGGCATGTACATAAGAGTTGTTCTTAGGAAATACATTTAAAAGCGAAAAGATTGAAGGAATGTCTTAGCGTCACCAATCGAAAGCTTGCTGTCCATGTGTTGTTTTGCTATGTATTTAGGCTGCCAAAGTGTGTCTATTGGCTTCTAATGCTACTTTTATCCCTTCCTATGTTGTATATAAGTATTTGGAGGAAGGGAAGGTTATCTTGAGATAGTAACAAGGTCCGACAACGAGGTATGCAAGGTTACTTGAATTCGTATCATTTGGCATGAAACAAAGAACCTTCGGTAAGTAAAAGTAATTCTCTAGTCCAACATGATGAAAAGCCCTATATCCACTCTTTCAATGTTCATATGCTCATATATATATAATTACCTTCAAATCTAGGTACATACATGGATACCAAGCATAAGAGTTCTTGATGCTAAACAAAGTTCATGAGTTATTTCATTTCATACACATTTCGTTGCTTATGTAACATCCTCTCTTTATTGCCATGTTGTCTTGAGTGATTATTTCCATGTCATATGCTACATATACTGTCTTATAGCTCCAATATCATGGCCACCAAAAGAATAATCTCAAAGGTAATATAAAGATAAAGTATTCAGTTTTGATGGGTGGTAGCCCGAGGCGGTTCGAAAGAACCTAGCATAGGGACAATCCCGATACAGTTATGATGGGTGGTAGCCCGAGGGGGATTGTAAGAACCTAGCATAGGGACGATCCCGATACAATTTACCACTGGTCAGTTGGTCATTTGCATTACAGCTGTGCACAGAGTTTACAGTACAGATTTTATAGTAAAGGTAAAGTAATATAAAGAACATAAAGTACATGATGCCACAGTACTAATAAAGGTGGTCCTTTATGCTACATCAGTGTACAGTTTCACTTGAGTTGTTATATTATCTATAGTATTTGCTGCCTTATATATTCAATATCTCGTACTGAGTCCCTTTCGGGGGACCTGCATTTCATGCTGCAGGTACAAGTGCTAGTAGATCTCCCTAGTAGGAGTTCAGGATATTCAGCTGCTGTCACCAAGCTCCAGGTTGCTTTTGAGCTTTGTATATGTCCAGAGCTTATGTTTATATTTTACAGTCAGTCGAGGCGGGGCCTGTCCCGACCCTTATTTGATACTTCCTACTATTTAGAGGCTTTGTAGACTATTAAATTAAAGTATAGTTATGTCTCGTACTTTAGACAGCGTGGCCCCAACGGTCTAGTCATATGCATTTTCTTTTGGCTTGCTATCATTGTTTATCTGCTTTAAAGCATGTTAAAGGTAGAAATCCCTTATAATATGTATAGAAAGTGCATAGTTATAGGTTGGTTCTCCCGAGCCTTATCGGCAACGAGTGCCGGTCCGCCCTGACGGGGCTTGGGGCGTGACATGGATTCTTTCACCCATGGTGCCTAAGCTTCCTTTTTACTAATATTGCCTAATTTAAAGTTGATTTCATATATGGGTCTTATATATTGAGAAATTTACTGCACAGTGATTTTTGTTCATAAAAGTATGGTTGTTTTAGTATGTTTTGAGTTCTAAATCTTGGATCTAATGCTGGATTTAATAAAAAGTTTTGGTATGAATGTCTTGGGGGTGTTGCAATGTGTTGATTGACGGTTTTACAATAGATTTTCTTGCATGATTTCATCTATAAATTGCATGGTCTTTTACCCCCATTACACCCCCCAAGTGTGTGATAAAATATCTGTCTAACCCCCCCAATGGTGAGCTCCGGGATGCTCTTATTGTGCTTACCCCAGTGATGCCAACCAAGTCAAACAAGGGGTCCCAGCTCCCCATACTACTACCCCGGGAGCTAAGGTAAGAGATTTCATCAAGATGAATCCTCTGGTTTTCCATGGGTCAAAGGTGGATGAAGATCCACAAGAGTTCATTGATGAGATCTACAAAATCATGAATATCATGGGTGTTGGGCTGAATGATAAGGTGGAGTTGGCTGCGTACCAACTCAAAGGGGTGTCCAAATTTGTTATGAGCAATGGAATGGTGAGAAGGGGGTTGGTAATGTGGTGCTTTGGGAAGAGTTCAAATCGTCCTTCCTTAATAAATTTTTCCCTCTTGAACTTAGGGAGGCAAAACTGGTAGAGTTTATGAACTTGAAACAAGGTGCTATGAGTGTGCGGGAGTCTTCCTTCAAGTTTAATCAACTTTTAAAAATATGCTCCTCACTTGTTGGTCGATCCTAGATCGAGGATGAATAAATTTGTGATGGGGGTCTCCAACTTGGTTAGTGAGGAATGCCGGTCCGCTTTGCTTATTGGTGACATGGACTTCTCTTGATTGATGACTTATGCCGAGCAAATAGAGGTAGAAAAGATGAGAAAGAGGAGGTGCCATGAGTTCATGAGAGCCTGTCATGGGGGTAAGTTCCATAGGGGTGGCCAATTCCATCAAGTCCAAGGGCCTCCTCATGCTACAAATAGAGAGTTTGCCAATGACTTCTCTAGACCTCAAGATATTGGTGGTGTGGCTCCTAATGATGTGTGTTCTAGATTTGGGAAGAGTCATAATGGCCCATATTTAAAGGGTTCTAATGCATGCTTCGGTTGTGGGGATCTTGGTCACAAGAAGGTAAATTGTTCGAAAAACCGTGTGAAAGGCAGAGGTGCAAATGCGGTTCCTTAGGGTAGAGATGGTCCTCAAGGTGGTGTCCCAAGGCACAATCTATTCTATGCTCTACATGATAGGCAAGGGGTTGGTGAGGCCCAATGTTGTTACTGGTATGTTGAAAATCTTTGACTTTGATGTGTATGCTTTTATGATCTGGGTGCCACTCTTTCCTTTGTTATCCCTCTTGTTGCTAAAAAGTTTCATGTTGTCCCCAAGTTGTTGCATGAGTCATATGATGTGTCTGCTCCTGTCGGTGTCTCAATTATTGCAAAGAAAGTGTATATAAATTGTCCTATTTGCATTTTGCATAAGTTGTTACCTTGTGATCTTGTTGAATTAGATATGGCAGACTTTGATGTCATTCTTGGGATGGACTGGTTGCGTGCCTATTATGCTTCTATAGATTGTGGGACCCATAGGGTCAAGTTTCAATTTCCTAGTGAACCTATCCTTGAGTGGGAAAGTGAAGATGCAGTGGTCAAGGGTAGATTCATTTCATGCGTTAAAGCCGGTAAGTTGATTTCTAGAGGGTGTTTGTATCATCTTGTGAGGGTTAAGGTTGTGAAATCCAATGTCCCTTCCATTGAGTTGGTTCCCGTAGTAAATGACCTTCCCGGTGTTTCTCCCGAAAGGGAGATAGATTTTGGCATAGATCTCCTTTCCGATACTCAACCTATCTCCATTTCCCCTTGCTGTATGGCCGCGGCAGAGTTGAAGGAGTTAAAAGAGAAATTGAATGATTTGTTGGGAAAGGGGTTTATTAGGCCTAGCCAATCCCCTAGGGGTGCACCAGTGTTGTTTGTAAAGAAGAAAGATGGGTCACTTAGAATGTGCATTGACCATCGGCAAACTTAATAGGGTCACTATAAAGAATAGATATCCTCTTCTGAGAATTGATGACTTGTTTGACCAGTTGCAAGGGGCTAGCTTCTTCTCTAAGATTGATCTTCGGTCCGAGTACCATCAAGTGAGGGTGAGGGAGTGTGATATTCCGAAGATGACCTTTCAGATTAGATATGGGCATTATGAGTTTGTGGTAATGTCCTTTGGGTTGACTAATGCACCAACCATCTTCATGAACCTAATGAATAGGATTTTGAAACCCTACCTTGATTCCTTTGTTGTGGTCTTCATTGATCATATATTGATCTATTCACATAGTAGGGAGGAGCATATGGGTCATTTTAGGGTTGTGTTGCAAAGGTTGAGGGAGGAGAGATTGTATGCTAAATATGATAAGTGTGAATATTGGTTGACGGAGGTCACATTCTTGGGTCATGTGGTGTTAGATGATGTGTTAAGGTGGATCCTAAGAAGATCAATGTGATTAGAAATTGGCCTATACCATTGACCCTGTTAAATATTAGGAGTTTCTTTTGCCTTGCGGGTTACTATAGAAGGTTTGTGAATGGGTTCTCCTCCATTGCTTCTCCTATGACAAAATTGATTCAAAAGAAGGTTAAGTTTTTGTGGACCGATGAATGTGAGAAAAGCTTCCAAACATTGAAATATAGACTTGTGTCCGCTCCTATATTGTCATTACCAGATGGGCTTGAGAGAGATCTTTTTAGAAGGGACTGGGTACCAAGGTAAATTTGAGTACAGGCTTCCACCCTTAGACAAATGGTCAGGCAGACTCATCATTCAGACTTTGGAGGATATGTTAAGGGCTTGTGTTCTTAACTTTAAAGGAAATTGGGATGTACCACTTTCCATTGATCATATTTGCATATAACAATAGTTATCATGCTAGTATCCAAACAGACCCTTATGAGGCTTTATATGGGAGAAGTTGTAGATCACTAATTGGGTGGTTCGAGGTTGGGGATGCTGAATTTATTTGACCTGATCTTGTCCACACCAGTCCATAGAAAAGGTAAAGGTTATTAGAGAGAGGTTGAAGACTACACAAAGTCGTCAAAAGTCTTACACTGATGTAAGAAGAAGGAACTTAGAATTCCAGGTAGATGATTGGGTGTACTTAAAGGTGACACCCATGAAGGGTGTCATGAGGTTCGGTAAAAAGGGGAAGTTCAGTCCATGCTATATTGGAGACTATCAAATTATGGGGAGGATTTGAAAGGTCGCCTACGAGTTAGATTTGCCTTGCGAGTTAGATAGGATTTATTAGGTGTTCCACATTTCGATGCTGAAGAAGTAGTTGGGAGATTCTATTTTGGTGATCCCTGTTGAGAGCACGGGAGTAAAGGATAGACTGTCCAATGAGGAGATTTCAGTCTAAATTCTGGAGTGCCGGGTTCATAAGCTGAGGAATAAAGAGATAGCCTCCGTCAAAGTCCTATGGAGGAACCAATTTGTTTAGGAAGCTACAAGGGAAGCAAAGGAAGATATGATAATCAAATACCCGCATCTATTCGTGCCAAATGACGATGATGTCAAACGTAATGTTCCTATCCTTAACCTAATTGAAGTTTCTATTCCTGAGCCAGTGTGCTTATTCTATTTGTGAGTCTAAGTAGAGTTTATAGAGGTTGATGACTAGTTAAGAGTTCAAGATTATCGAATAGGTATTGAGATTAGTCTTGAGTCTACTCGTGCCTTAATTCCACCTTTACTCATCATTCTAGGATGAACGATCCCAAGGGGAAAATACTATAACGCCCCGTGAAGTTGTCGAAATACCCGTAGAATAGAATTGTGTGCATAATGCGTCTTTCAAAGCTCCAATGGAAAATCAAGATTGGATTTGCGATCAGCAGAAAAATTTGAGTGGAAAAAAGGCCTCAACCCTATTTTATAGAAATCGAGTCAAAAAATAAATTTTCGTAATTAATCAAAAAATAGTGTCACTCTGCGCTCGTGACGCGATGCAGATGGAACACGGACTAACATTTATGTTTTTTAAATTTTTTCGATGGAGAAGTTTTTGAAGAACTGGTCCGTGCCCTGAGTGCGTCGCGGACCTATGTAATTTCTGAAGCGAATTTTTCTTTTAATTCGAGAAGGGCACTTTCGTCATTCCCCAGCCTACCCTAAATCCCAAAAGCATGTTTAAGGCTTGTTTTCATTATATTAAGGGTTAGAATACCCATTTTTCCTAGTTTCTAAGCGAGGATTTTATAGAGAAGGGCATTTCAAGATTTAGAGGCAATTCCTTGAAGAAAATTAAGTTGTTTTTTATCCCAGCTATGTAAGGCTAACCTAAAGCATGAATTGTTCTTCCATGTGCCCCTTGCTTGAAGTTGGTTGATAGATGAATGTAATGAGGTCTTTATGTTAAATTTCTTGAGTATTCTATTGAAAATCATATCTATCTTATGAATTTTCTTAAATTGATGTTCATCAAAAATTTGATTTACTGCTTATATGGTTTACTTGAATTATTATATGAAACTTTACATGATTACTTTGTTTAAGGTTACAAGAATGAGCTTAGGGAAGGGGTCTAGAACCTTGATGATATAAATGTGCCTGTTGTTGTGGTATTGGTCCTGAGTTGAGTGTGTTGTTGATGATGATGATGATGAGATGGGTTTCCTTAGAGTCATAAAGAGGTTGAGCGTAAACTTAAAGACTGCTCCTAATCTATTGAGGGGATAGTTGAGGAGGAGAGTAAATGGTCCTTGTCCAAAACAGACTATGTGATGAGTAATCTTGTTGTTTGATAGATTATGAGAATGTTGTGTCCTGGGATGAGTATTGAGCATCAAATGAGCGAGAATGAGTCTCACTCGCACTTATTAACTACGTGGCCAGCGTAGGAGAGGATTAAACAGTGAAAATGGCTAGTTAGTATTGTTGATGTGATGGTATGAGTCTTGACTATTGTTGGTGTTGTTGTCTACTTCTTACCATAAGCTGAGCTGAGAATACTTATGATTTGATGTTGTTTCCTGTTATCCTATCTATACTATTTATATTCAACCGTTTTACATACCATACATTATATGTACTGATGCCATTTGGCACTACATTATTTCATGATACAGATTCTGCAGACAGTGGACTTCGACAGACGCCCCACTGAGGTTCAGCACTTCTTAGTTCAGAGATTTGGTGAGTCCTCCCCTACATTCAGAGGAAGCCATTTATTCCATTTCACATGTTTTGAGTTATTTCCTTTTGAATTTGTGTAGTCATGGCCTGTCATAGTACCTTTTTAGACTGTAGAAGTAGAGGCTTCACAGGCATAGAGATGATTGTTTTATGTTGGGGTCTTTCCCCTTTGTAAACTGAGTTTCCTTGATTCTATCTTAAGCTATGGATGTTGATGACTAGTCTTGAGGCCTATGACCCTTATTCTTGATGTAGATGAGATGGGGTAAAATCTCCCACTATTATGTATTATGATATTCATGATGTGTTCCTTTGATTTATTGATAGAATGTCTGTGATGAGGCCTAGTGGTTCGCTTGGAAACTAGAAATAGTTTCTGAGTGTCAGTTATCCTAGGGTACCCTCCCGGGATGTGACAAACTTGGTATTAGAGCATAGAGTTCAAGTGTCTTATGGAGTCTATGAAGCCATGTCTAGTAGCATCTTGTTCATGGGGGTGTTGTGCACCACACTTCATAAGCAGGAGGCTATAGGACATAAGGAAAAGTTTCCCTTCTTCTATTTTCTGTGTTCATGCGATAGAGTTTAACTCTATGAAAACACCTATCAAATTCTTGCGTTACATGTTTTCAGATCCTTCCTCCAAAATGCAATACTGCCCAGAGAGATGCCTCAGCTCCAACTGCTGAGAACTCCCCATCAGAGGTCCCTACTCAGATGAGGACAAGCAGACAGAGTCGACCTGCCAGGACTGTTGAGGTTCCATAGGCGCCCCCTGCAGAGCCATTTCTAGCCCCACCTCAGAGGCAGAGTTCAGGGGAGCCATTACTATGGTCACCCAATTAGTGGCCTCCCAGGGTAATAGTCGAGGTTCCCAAGCTCGGAATTCCAGTTCCCAAGAGTCCAGAGCTACAACCAGGCTCAAATACTTCTAATAGGTGAACACACCAGTTTATACAGGGTCAAAGATTGAGGAGGACCTGCAGAACTTCATCGATGAGATGTGGAAGGTTTTGAGGTCCATGTATGCTAATGAGATTGAAGGAGTTGAGCTTGTCTCTATCAGCAGAAAGATGTTTCAAGTGTTTGGTATACCAGTGGGAGGATAATCGAGGTGAGGATGCTAGCCTACTGAGTGTGATGAGTTTGAGGTTGCGTTCCTTGACCACTTCTTTCCCCAAGAGTTGAGGTAAAGTTGATGAGTTCGTGAACTTAAAGCAATAGGGGATGACTGTTAGTAGTATAGTCTCAAGTTTATTAATTTGTCTAGATATACTCGTAAGATGGTCCAAGGCATGAGGGAAAGGATGAGGAAGTTCGTGTTGGGATTTGGAAAGCATGTGAATAAGAGATAGGGAAGATAAAAAGAGAGATAAGGAAAAGCATCTATGCAGGAAAGCCAAGTCAGCAGGGCATAGCAGAGACAAAATAAGGGTGATAAGTCTTACTTTCAGAAGAGTTCTTCTGATTATGCTCTCTATACAGTAAGTCATCCTGTCCAACAAAACAGGTATGATCAGAAGTCTTATGGTCACCAGAATTTCAGGGCTCAGGTTTCTCTATCTCAGGTTAGTGTGACCCAAGGTACGAAGGGTACGAAGGGAAAGCCACCTTGTGGCAAACTTCATCCAGGTGAGTGTCGTGTAGGCACAGTTGTTTGTTACTCATACGGGTAGACTGGTCAGTTCTAGTATGAGTGTCCGAAGAGGAGACGAGGTGAGTAAAGCAATAAAGCACAATCCTCCGCAGCACCCCCAACTTGCAGTTATCAGAGGGTTCCTACTATGGGTACAAGAGGTGGGACAAATCGTCTTTATGCCATGGGTAATCGTCAGGATCAGGAGGCAGCACTAGATGTTGTTACAGGTATGCGTCGAGTCTTTACTTTTGAATGTTATGACTTACTTAACCTGAGTGCCACTCTGTCTTTTGTAACTCCCTATGTGGCTAGTAGATTTGAAATCCTTCCAAAGTGTTTCCTTGAACCCTTTTCTATAGCTACTAATACTGGTGAGTCTATCTTAGCTTAGAGGGTTTACAGATATTGTGTAGTATCTATCTATCACAGGGATAACTTGGCTGACTTGGTAGAGTTGGAGATGGTTGACTTTGATGTGATCCTTCGCATAGATTGGCTTCATGCTTGTTATGCCTCTGTTGATTGTAAGAGCCGAGTTGTTAAGTTCAAATTTCCTAATGAACCCATCCTAGAGTGGAAATGGAGTTTTCTTACACCTAAAGACAAGTTTATCACCTATCATAGAGCCAGAAGACTAATCTCTAAAGGTTGTATCTACCATTTAGTACGAGTTAAGTCTGATGATGTTGAGTCCCCTAGTCTAGAGTCGGTCCCGATTGTAAATGAGTTCCCTGAAGTATTTCCTGAGGACATGTCTAGAGTCCCTCCTAATAGAGAGATTGACTTTAGGATTGATGTTCTCCTCGATACCCAACCTATCTCAATTCCACCTTATAGGATGACCCCTGCTGAATTGAAAGTGTTGAAAGAGCAATTGAAAGACTTGTTTTGAGAAGGGTTTCATAAGGCCTAGTGTTTCTCTTTGGGGTGCTCCTGTCCTATTTGTGAGAAAGAAAGATAGGCCTCTTAGAATGTGCATAGAGTATAGGCAACTAAACAAGGTCACAGTAAAGAATAAGTATCCCCTCCAAAGGATAGATGATCCATTTGTCCAACTTCAGGGTGACAATGTCTTCTCCAAGATAGACCTCCGATAAGGTTACAGTTAGTTGAATGTGAGGAAATGTGACATTCCCAAAATAGCTTTTAGGATAAGGTATGGCCATTTCGAGTTCTTGGTCATGTCTTTTGGGTTAACTAATGCACCTGTTTCATTCATGGTCTAAATGAACAAGGTATTCAAACCGTATCTTGACATGTTTGTGATTGTATTTATTAATGATATCCTGGTATATTCTAAGGATGAAGAGGAGCATGTCAATCATCTTAAAGTGGTTTTACAAACTCTAAAGGACCATGAACTGTACGCAAAGTTTTCGAATTATGAGTTTTAGTTCAAGGTAGTGGCCTTCCTAGGTCATGTTGTCTCAGGGGATGGTATTCGAGTGGATGCCCAGAAGATTGAAGCAGTTAATAACTAGGCCACACTGGCCACTCCAACTGGTATAAAATGTTTCTTGGGGCTGGTAGTCTACTGCCACAGATTTATTGATAGGTTTTCTTCCTTGTCTGCATCATTGACAATGCTGACTCAGAAACAGGCCATGTTTCAGTGGTCTGATGAATGTCACCTAAGTTTTCAAAAGTTGAAGACTAGACTGACTACCGCACCAGTTTTGACCTCGCCCGATGGGACAGAAGACTTTTTGATATATTCTGATGCAGCCAGAGTTGGACTAGGTTGTGTACTAATGCAGAGAGCGAAGGTGATAGCTTGTGGTTCCAGGGAAACTTAGGATTAATGAGATGAACTATCTGACTCATGATCTCGAGTTGGTAGTAGTGGTGTTCACACGGAAAATCTGACGCTACTACTTATATGAAGTGCATGTGGACGTGTTCACTGACCACAAGAGCTTGCAATCTGTACTCAGTAAGAAAGATCTCAACCTGCGACAGAGGATATGGCTAGAGTTGCTTAAGGATTATGATGTGAGCATTCTCTATCATCCAGGTAAGGATAACAATGTTGTTGATGCTCTTAGTAGGTTACGTGGTGGGCAGCACTGCCAACATGGAGGAAGGGAAGAAAGAACTGGCTAAGGAAGTGCATAGATTGACCCAACTAGGAGCGCATGTTAAGGAGAATAACGAAGGCAGGGTCAACATTCAGAATGGGTATGCGTCATCTTTAGTGTCAGAGGTGAAGGCAAAGGAAGACCAAGATCCTTTATTACTCCAATTGTAAGTAGATACCCACAATTAGAAGGTGATGGTTTTCTCCAAAGGGGAAGATGGAGTATTGAGATACCAGAGTCGATTATGTGTTCCCAATGTTGATGATGTTTGATAGAGAATCATGGTTGAAGCTCACAGCTCTCGATATTCTATTCATCCTGGCTCCACCAAGATGTATCATGACTTGAGAGAATTTTATTGGTGGAATGGAATGAACAAGGAAATTGTTGAGTTTTTCTCTAAGTGTCCCAATTGCCAGTAGGTCAAGGTTGAACATCAGAGACCATATAGATTGGCTCATAGCTTTGGAATTCCTGAATGGAAATAGGAGATGATCAACATGGACTTTATTACCCATTTACCGAGGTCTTGAAAGCAACATGACTCGATATGGGTGATCGTGGATAGGATAACCAAGTCGCTCACTTCTTAGCATTCAAGACAACTAACATTGTAGAGGAGTATGTTAAGCTGTACATTCGTCAGATTTTGAGGTTTCATGGAGTTCCCTTTTCTATCATCTTGGATAGAGGGTCTCAATTCACCTCCCAATGTTGGAGATCTTTTTCGAAGGGACTAGGTACTAAGGTAAATCTGAATACTGCCTTTGACTCTCTAACAGATGGTCAGGCAGAGTGCACCATTAGGACTTTGGAGGATAATTTAAAGGCTTGTGTTCTTGACTTTAAAGGAAATTAGGATGAACACTTTCCATTGATTGGATTTGCATATAACAATAGTTATCATGCTAGTATCCAAATGGCCCCTTATGAGGCTTTGTATGGGAGAAGGTGTAGATCTCCAATTGAGTGGTTCGGGATAGGTGAAGCTGAATTGATTGGACCTTACCTTGTCCACCAGTCTTTGGAAAAGGTGAACGCTATTAGAGAGAGGTTGAAGACTGCACAAAGTCATCAAAAGTCTTACACTATTGTGATATGAAGGGACTTAGAATTCAAGGTAGATGATTGAATGTACTTGAAGGTGTCACCCATGAAGGGTGTCATGAGGTTCAATAAAAAGGGGAAGTTGAGTCCATGATGGATCGGACCTTATCAAATTGTGAGGAAGATCGGGAAGGTCACCTACGAGTTAGATTTTCCTTCCAAGTTAGACGAGATTCATCTGGTGTTCCACGTTTTGATGCTGAAGAAGTTCTTGGGATATCCTACTCTGGTGATCCCTATTGAAAGCATGGGAGTAAAGGATAGCCTATCTTATGAGGAGATTCCAATCTTGACCGCCAGGTTCGTAAGCTAATGAATAAATAGATAGCCTCTGTCAAAGACCTATAGAGGAGCCAATTTTTTGATGAAACTACATGGGTAGTAGAGGAAGTTATGAGAATCAAATACCAGCACCTATTCGTACCAAATGACAATGATGTCGAAGGTAATGTTCCTATCCTTAACTTAGTTGAAGTTTCTATTCTTGAGTTGCTGTGTTTATTCTATTCATGAGTCTGAGTAGAGTTTATAAAGTTTGATAATAGTTGAGAATTCGAGATTATCGAGTAAGTATTGTGATGAGTCTTAAGACTACTCCTGCCATAATTCCACCTCTACTCATCATTCAAGGACGAATGATCTCAAGGAGGAGATAATGTAACACCCTGTGAAGTTACCAAAATGACCCTAGAATGGAAACCTATGCATAACGCGTCTTCCCAAGAACTAAGGGAAATTTGAGACCAGATTTTCGATCAACACGAAAAATTGAGTGAAAAAAAGGTCTCGACTCAATTTTAGAGCAACCGAGTCAAAAAATAAATTTTCATAATTAAGCGAAAACTAGTGTCAGTTCGCGCTTGAGGTGCAATACAGACGGAACGCAGACTTACACTTATGTTTCTTAAATTTTTTTGAAGGAGAAGTTTTGGGAGAAATTACACTGGTCCGCGCCCTGAATGCATCACAGACCCTTGTAATTTCTTAAGAGAATTTTTCTTTTAATTCAAGAGGGCACTTTTGTCATTCCCCAACCTATCCTAAGTCCTAAAATGAAACGACACCTAAGAGTGCCTAATAAACGTGCCTTGGAAGCACCCAAAATCTTGTTTTTCATATATCTAAAATCTGTCTGTTATTTCAAAATTCCAACTTCATATTCTTGTTCAGGGGGTCCAAATTGGGGTGACAAGGGTCCAACCTCAAATTTAAAGAAAAGGAAACTAATTATGGAATTTGCACTTGGTGCAATTTTTAGTGAGCCTCTGCGTCCTCTCCGCGACGCGGAGAGTTGTGTTTCTTGCACTGTCTTCTTTAGTCCATCATGATTTTTCTAAGTGTTAGGCTTAAGCTTTACCAAACGTGCTTTTACCTATACCTAGCCTTATTTCACCCCTATATCACCTAAAACATTCCCGAATGCTCACCAAGACACTTAGCCAAATATTTGCTCCTAAATTCAAGTCCCAAACTCAAGAAAAATCTTAAGGATTTCATCAAGGATCTCATTTAAGCTTCAAGTCTCCATTTTAATCTTCTTCAAGGGTTCTCCAAAGCTAAGGTATGTGGTGTTGAACCATTGGTTCCTTCCACCCATGGTACCTAAACCCTCTTTTTACTAATATTGCATGATTTAAAGTTGATTTTTACATGTGTGTCTTGTATATTGAGAAATTTACTTCACAGTGATTTTAGTTCTTGAAAGTATGGTTGTTTTTGCATATTTTGAGCTCTAAATCTTGGATCTAATGTTGGATTTGATGACAGATTTTGATGTTAATGTCTTAGGGGTGTGTCAAGGTGTTGATTGATGGTTTTACTTCAGATTTTCTTGGATGATTTCATCTCGAAATTGCAAGGTCTTTTACCCCCAGTACACACCCCCAAGGTGTTTGATAAAATGTTCGGTTATGGATTCTTCAGGAAATGAAGGTCCACAGCATGAGATATGATATGAATGATGTTATGATGATAAAATGAGCTTATGTATATGATTATTCTTATATGAAGTGTTACAATAAAGCATATGATGAATCCTATATAAAGTGCAGAATCGACCATGCCCAATCCGAGGGGTTTGAGCACCCGGATAACCTAGTGAAGGGTTTGTACTTCTCCACTTGGTGATGGGAAGGCATCATCACTAACCTAGATGGGGGTTTGTACTTGTCAACCTAGGGAAGGGTTTGTACTTCTCTACCATGATGATGGAGCGGCATTATCACCAACCCAGATGAGGGTTAGTACTCATCCACCTAAGTGATGGGGTGGAAACATCACTAACCTACCAAGGGGTTCGTATTTTGAAAATTTAGCTTGGTCTATTCTACAAATATGATATTTTATGTAAGCATAGGTTACTAAAGCATGTTTAACTTACACATTGATCATACATGTCATATTGCTATATCATGCCTATTACCTATTGTCATGCATGTTGATTGTGAAGCTTATCTTTTGTTGCATTGCATCCCACATACTTAGTACGTTCAAACGTACTAATGTATACTCTTGCCTACATGATATCACCATATAGGGACCAGTGCCCAAGTTGATCATCCTCCTCCTCCACGAGGCTAGATGGTGCTATTCCAAGCTTGTTGGTGAGTCCTCCATTTTGGGGACTTTGGTTTATGTTTTTCCTCTTCTCTATGTATTGAGACACTACCCTATGTTCTACTTGATTATGTGGGTATGCCCTGTTACTTGTCTTGGCCCCCAATCTATCAATGTATGTAGAGGTGTTGTTGCACAAGTTTTGTATTTATGGTATGAGCTATGATTCCTCGTCTCTTGATGTTGATGTGTTTCAAAGCCTTCCCTTATCCCCAATTCCCCATTCTAGTCTACATGTCTTTTATATGCTTCCACGACCAAGGATGTATAATGATAAGTTAAGAGGCTTGTGTAGGGTTCCTTTGGGTTCCTCATTTGTCGAGTCACATCTAGGCCCTAGGCTTGGGTCGTGACAAACTTGGTATCAGAGCAATAGGTTGATAGATCCTCGTAGTCCAACACAACGTCGATTAGAGTCTTATTCATGGTTTTGAAGTGCGCCATAGTATGAATAGGTGGCTATGAGGCATTTTAGGAAATGTTTCCATTCTTCATGTTCTAAGTCGTACTATAGAGTTGTGGTGAGTTTTCTCCCCTAATGATTGTTTGTTACTATGCTAAGTCATGTCAAACACTAGAGGAACATGTGCCCAAACTCTCGAGGAGCAACCTACTAATGGCGAGCTCTGGGATGCCCTTACTATGCTTGCCCAAGTGGTGGGCAACCAAGTCCAACAAGGGGCCCAAGTCCCTCATGCCACTACCCCGGGAGCTAGGGTAAGAGACTTCATGATAATGAGTCCTCTGACTTTCCATGGGTCAAAGGTGGATGAAGACCCATAAGAGTTCATTGATGAGGTTTGCAAAATCATGAATATCATGGGTGTGGGGCCAAATGAAAAGGCAGAGTTGGTGGTATACTAACTCAAAGGGGAAGCCTAAATTTGGTATGAGCAATGGAAGGGTGAGAAGGGGCTGGTAATGTGGTGTTTTGGGGGAGTTCAAATTGGCCTTCCTTAATCAAGTTTTTTCTTTGGAACTTAGGGAGGCAAAATTAGTAGAGTTTATGAACTTGAAACATGGTGCTTTGAGTGTGAGGAAGTATGCCCTCAAATTTAATCATTTTTCTAAGTATGCTCCTCATTTGGTGACCGATCCTAGGTCAAGGATGAATAAGTTTGTTATGGTGGTCTCTGACTTGGTAAGTGAAGAATATCGGTCCGCCATGCTTATTGGTGACATGGACTTGTCTCGATTGATGACCTATGCTGAGCAAATGGAGAAAGAAAAGATGAGAAAAAGGAGGGGCCATAAGGCCAAGAGAGCCCGTCATGGGGGTAAGTTCCATAGGGGTGGCAGATTCCTCATGGCCAAGGGCCTCCTTATGCTACAAATAGGAAGTTTGCCAATGACTTCCCTATACCTCAAGGTATCAGTGGTATGGCTCCTAATGGTATGTGTCCTAGATGTAGGATGGAACATGATGGCCTGCGTTTGAAGGGTTCTAATGCATGCTTCAGTAGTGTGGATCTTGGTAACAAGAAGGTAGATTTCCCAAGAAACTGCATCAAGGGCCGAGGTACAAATGTGGTTCCATTGGGTAGAGGTGGTCCTCAAGTTGGTGCCCCAAGGCACAATCAATTCTATGCTCTACATGGGAGGCAAAGGGTTGTTGAGGTCCCCTATGTTGTTACTGGTATGTAGAAAATCTTTGACTTTGATGTGTATGCTTTGATTGATCCAGGTGCACTCTTTCCTTTGTTACCCCTCTTGTTGCTAAAAAGTTTCCTGTCATTCCCGAGTTGTTGCATGAGTCATATGAAGCGTCTACTCCTATTGGTGGCTCTATTGTTGCTAGGAAAGTTTATAGGAGTTGTCATATTTGCATTTTGCATAAGTTGTTGCCCTGTGATCTTGTTGAATTAGACATGGTGGATTTTGATTTCATAGTTGGGATGGATTGGTTGCATTAGTACTACGCGCCTATTGATTGTAGAACCCGTACGGTCAAGTTTGAATTTCCTAATGAACCCCTCTTTGAGTGGGAAAGTCAAGATGTGGTGGTCAAGGGTAGATTCATTTCATGCATTCAAGCCCATAAGTTGATTTCTAGGGGTTGTTTGTATCATCTTGTGAGGGTCAAAGATGTGGAGTCCAAAGTCCCTTCCATTAAGTCGGTCCCCATTGTAAATGAGTTTTTTGATGTCTTTCCATATAACCTTCCTGGTGTTCCTCCCGAGAGAGAGATAGATTTTTTTCATAGATCTCCTTCCCGACACTCAACCTATCTCCATTCCACCTTATCATATGGCCCCGATGGAGTTGAAGGAGTTGAAAGATCAATTAAAAGATTTGTTGGAAAAATTTATTAGACCTAGTCAAATAGCTTGGCATGCACCAGTGTTGTTTGTAAAGAAGAAAGATGGGTCACTTAGAATGCGCATTGACTACAGGTAATTCAATAGGGTCACTATAAAGAATACGTATCCTCCTCCGTGAATTGATGACTTGTTTGACGAATTGCAAAGGGCTAGCTTTTTCTCTAAGATTGATCTTAGGTCCGGCTACCATCATGTGAGGGTGAGGGAGTGTGATATTCCCAAGGCAGCCTACTGGACTTGATATAGGCACTATGAATTTATGGTGATGTACTTGCATTGACTAATTCACCGAACATCTTCATGGACCTAATGAATGGGGTCTTCAAACCCTACCTTGATTCCTTTGTTATGGTCTTCATTGATGATTTTTGATCTATTCACATAGTAGGGAGGAGCATATGGGTCATTTGAGGGTGGTTAAAGTTTTAGAGAGGAGAGATTGTATGCTATGTATGACAAGTGTGAGTTTTAGTTTAAGGAAGTTATATTCTTGGCTCATGTGGTGTCAGGGGATGGCATTAAAGTGGATCCTGAAAAGACCGATGTGATTAGGAATTGGCCTAGACCATTGACCCCATCAGATATTAGGAGTTTCTTGGGCCTTGCAGGTTACTATAGAAGGTTTGAATGGGTTCTCCTCCATTGCTACCCCTATGACAAAATTGACTCAAAAGAGGGTTAAGTTTGAGTGGATCGATGAATGTAAGAAAATCTTCCAAACATTGAAAGATAGACTTGTGTCCGCTCCTATATTGTCATTACCAGAAGGGCTTGAGGGTTTTGTTGTGTATTGTGATGCATCTAGAGTTGGTTTGGGTTGTGTGCTAATGCAAAATGGTAAGGTCATAGTCTATGCTTCTAGGAAACTCAAAGTGCATGGAAAGAACTACCCTACCCATGTTCTTGAATTAGCTGCCGTGGTGTTTGCATTAAAGATTTGATGTCATTATTTGTATGGGGTGCATGTTGATGTCTTCACCTATCATAAGAGCCTTCAGTATGTCTTCATGCAAAAAGATCTCAATTTGAGACAAAAAAGGTGGCTAGAACTTCTCAAACATTATGACATGAGTGTGTATTATCATCCAGGTAAGGCAAATGTAGTGGCAGATGCTTTGACTCGGGTGTCCATGGGTAGCTTAGCTAATGTGGATGATGGTGATAGGGAGACGCCTAAGGAGGTGCACAGGTTGGCTAGATTTTGTGTTAGGTTGGGAAAGGTTGGTGATGATGGTGTTGTGGTTATTGATGGGTCCAAGTCTTCCTTGGTTGATGAGGTGATAACCAAACAAGATCTTGACTTCCTTGCTTTGAAGTCCTTGGTGAAAGAAGGCAAAGTAGAGGTTTTCTTCCAAGGGGAAGATGGTGCCCTTAAGTACCAAGGTAGTTGTGTGTGCGATGTGCTGATGGTTTGACGGATAGAATTCTTGATGACGCCCATAATTCTTCTTACTCTATCCACCCCGATTCCAACAAATGTATAGAGACTTGAGGGATGTGGATTGGAGGGGAGGCATGAAGAGGGACATTGCTAAATTTGTTTCTGGTTGCCATAGTTGTCAATAAACCAAAGTCGAACATCAAAGGCCGAGTGGCCTAACCCATGACATAGAGATTCCCACTTTGAAGTGGGAGGTAATTAATATAGACTTTGTGGTTTGGTTGCCCAAAACTAGAAATGGTTTTGATTCCATATGGGTGGTGGTTGATAAGATGACAAAATCAGCTCAGTTTCTACCAGTTAAAACTAAATATGGGGTTGAAGAGTATGCAAGGTTGTAAATCCATGGTTAGTGAGGTTACATGGAGTTCCTTTATCCATTATATCGGATCGTGGTGCACAATTTACTTCACACTTTTGGAGGTCTTTTCAAAGGGTCTTGGTACCAATGTTCACCTTAGTACGACCTTCCACCCTCAAATAGATGGCCAAGACAAAAGGAAAATTCACACACTTGAAGATATGCTTAGGGCTTGTGTCTTTGAACTTAAAGGTAGTTAGGATGACCATCTTCGATTAATTGATTTTGCCTACAACAACAGCTACCACTCTAGCATCGGTATGGCTCCTTTTGAGGCTTTTTATAGGAGACGTTGTAGATCACCGTTGGGTTGGTCTGAGGTTGGAGAGTTGGCTTTATCTGGGCCGGATCTGGTTATGGATGCTCTTGGGAAGGTTAATATGATTATGGAAAGGTTGAGGATGGTTCAAAGTCGTCAAAATTCCTATGTCGATGTAAGGAGGAAAAACCAAGAGTTCCAAGTGAGTGATTGAGTCTATTTGAAAGTTTCTCCAATGAAAGGTGTGGTCCGTTTTGGCAAAAAGGGGAAGTCGAGCCGAAGGTATAGTGGTCCTTATGAGGTGATAGAGAGAGTTGGCAAGGTAGCTTATGAATTGAAGTTGCCTAGTGAAAATGAATTTGATTCATCCCGTGTTCCATGTCTCTATGCTGAGAAAATATGTTGGTGATCCTAATGCCATTGTGCCTCTCGATGTTATGGGTGTTGTCAGGGATAAATTGACCTATGAGGAGGTTCCAGTACATATCTTGGATAGGCAAGTAAAGAGTTGAGGAACAAAGAGGTGGCATCCATTAAGGTCCTCTGGAGGAACCAACAAGTTGAAAGTTTTACATGGGAGGCTGAAGCGGACATGCAAAAGTGGTGTCCTCATCTATTCCACTCCACTCAAGCCTAAGGATCAAATCCTAAGTCCTACATATGATTTCAAGTCTTACATTTCAGCCCCTATGTTATTCATATGCATTCATGTTTAAGTGGCTAAACTTATGATGATGATCACACACTTATGTTGAGATTTTGAACATAGTTTTTTGTATGATATGTTGCGTTCTTTTTTGGGCTGATTTGTTCATGATTTTAATTTCCTTATATCTCAAAATTTGTTTGTGATTTTGAAAATCCGACTTCGGATTCTTGTTCAGGGGGTCCAAATTTGGGGAAAAGGGTCTAACCCTGATTTAAGAGCAAAGATTTAGCAATTACGAAATTTCAAAAATCAATTTCTAGAGGGGTTCTCATGTCCCCCTCGCGACGCGCCCCTATGCATTTTTGGACTCTATTTTTCAGCTTCGGTCCAAGACTTTAAGTCTTGGGCCTAAAAGCTCCTATACGTGTTTTTAGCCATAATTAGTCACATTTTACCCTTATATCATCTTAAACACTTCCCAATACTCTCCAAAACACTTAGCCGTATTTTCACTCCAAATTTCAAGACTCAAAACCCTCATCCGGATTTAAGGGTTCTCTTCAAGCTTCAAGTCAATATTGTCAACCTTCACCAAGAACTTCTTCAAAACTATGGCATGTGTATTAAACCATTGGGTCCTTTCACCCAAGGTGCCTAAGCCTCCTTTTTACTAATATTACATGATTTAAATTTTATTTTACATGTGTAACACCCCACATCTTACAATACTAGTATTATGACAATGAAACATGATTTGGCTTTTCAAATTAGCGCTAATTTTTAAAAGTGCTTGAATCTCAAATTAGAGGGCAATATGTATATCTAACGCTAAGAGGGTCGAGTGCAAATAAGTTTTAAGTCAAATTGAGGAGATCAGAACCCTAAATGAAGTGAGAGAAATGAGGTGCTTGTAGGACTTAGGAAGCTAGAAGGTGAGTCACCTACTTGGTTAGCCTAAATTTGCTAGTTAAACGGAGACAAGGCCCGACGTCAAATTTGTCCAAATCCGATAATGAATAAAGTTTGTGTTAAGGGTGTATCTTTAGCCCATGTTTTAGCATCATAAATGGACTTTATTTTCAGCCCAAGAAGAATGTAAAAAGGGCCCAAGTACATCACAACCCACTTGACTATTTGGGCCCAAACTAAGTGAAGAGAAATTAGGAAAATGGGCAGCCAAGGCCCATCAACTTTGAAACCCAATTAGGCCCTAGTGAAAGGGCCAAGCTGCTGCATCACCACCTTGATAATATGCGGCTTAAACCACAACAAGAAAGTTGGCCAAAGTCTTCTTCAAAAAGGCTTACAAGTAGAACCTTTAAGTCATTCTTAACTTGGAAAAAAAATCAGCTTTCACAAGCTTTCTCTCTACACTTTCTTAACCTAGCAAAGCAGCCACAAGGAGACTTTTAGGGTTTTTGGAGAAGCCTCACACCTTGAAGGTAATGTTAAGTAAGTTTATTATGTGTTTATAATGGTTTTCTTATGAAAAACAAGAGACTATGTTGGTTATGTTTATGCTGAAATTGTTGGACAACATGTGTTCCAAAAGTTGTTGTACATTTTTCTTGTTTATTTGGAAGCTTTTCTCTTTTTGGTTGGATTGGTTATGAAGGGAGGATATTTTTATTAACGAATATTTGTTCTACAATGATGTATAAAGGCTGCTGCACCATTTTACTGACTGCGAAAGTGAGTTCTTGTGTGATATCATAAATGTGCTCGTAATAGGAATGTGTGGGTTGATTGATTGAGGACTATTTTCTCACATCCTCCACCTATTTTGAGGAATATTTTTGAAATGTTTTAGGACTGGTTTTATGTGTATATATGGTGGGGATATTTTGGTTAAAGTTGGAACAGGTTTGGAATTGTCGACGTCAAAATGTAATGAAGGGATATAACGTTATGCTGCCTATTTGTATGTTGCATAGAATTGTTATGTATTGTGCTTTGTGGGCTTTTATAAGACAGTTATGGCATTAAAACAGGCTACACATGGTATGTATATGATAATGTGTGTTAGAAAATATGATTAGGAGCAGAAAGGTTGAAAGAATACACTCGGGTTATAATTATCTGCTTGCTGCTTGTATGTTATTTTTTATGAGATTGGGCTGCCAGGATATATCTATTGGCTGCTAATGCTAGTTTTATCAGCTACTATGTTCTAGATAAATATTTGGAGGAAGGGAAGGTTATCTCGAGGTAATAGTGAGGTCGTAAAGCGAGGTATGTAAGGCTACTCGATTTTGTATTACTTGGCATGAAACCTAGGTTCTTCTTTGGTACATAGAGGCTCTTATCTACTCCGATATAAAAAATTGCAATGTCTCCACTCTTTCACATATTCATATGCTCCATACATAGTCACCTTCAAATCTGCATCATACATGGATACCAAGATACACGAGTTCGTTCTACTAAATAAAGTTCATGTGTTGTTCTACCTCCTACGCATTTCATTATTTGTGTAACCTACTTCCTTCATTATGGTGTTCTATTTTGTGATTAGTTACATGTCATATGTTGTATCTACAATCCTCCATTTCCAATATTATGACCACCAAAAGAATCATCTAAAAAGTAATTGAAAGATAAAGTATATTTCTTATTGATGGGTGGTAACCCAAGGGGTAGAAGAATCACCTAGCCAGGGTCGATCCCACAACATAAAGTACATGATCCCACTACATAACTAAGGTTGGTCTCTTACCCTACACCAGTGCATAGTTTCATTTGAGTTGTTACTTCATATATAGTATTTTCTACCTTACATATTTAGTATATTATCTCATACTGACGTCCCTTACGGAGGACCTGCAATTCATGCTGCAGGTACATGTGCTAGTAGATCTCCCTAGTAGGAGTACAGGATATCCAGTTGCTGTTACCAAGCTCCAGGTTACTTCGGAGCTTTATGTATCTAGAGATTATATTTTTGTATTGTATAGTTAGTCGAGGAGGGGGTCTGTCCCGACCCTTATCAGATACTTTCCTTATCTAGAGGCTTTGTAGACTATGTAAATTAAAGCGTTGTCATGTCTCGTATTTTAGACACCGTGGCCCCAACTGCCTAGCTATATGCATTTCCTTTTGGCTTGTTATTACCATTTACTTTCTTAAAAGGCATGTTGACTTTAGGAATCCCTTATAATTATTATAGAAAGTGCATAGATACAGGTTGGTTCTCCCGGGCCTTATTGGCAACGGGTGCCAGTCCGCCTTAATGGGACTTTGGGCATGACAGAAGTGGTATCAGAGCAGGTTATCCTAGGGAGTCTATGAAGCCGTGTCTATGTAGAGTATTGTATACTTTGATCTATTGTGAACCACATTTATAAGCAGGAGGCTACGTGGAATTTAGGAGTTGTTACTTTCTTTTCATTCTTTAGATAGTGCCATAAAGGTAAGTGTAATAGGTGGATTGTGTCTAACCGCTAAATTGTTTTGTATAGCAAGTATGCCAGAAACCAGGAAAAACAAAGGTAAAGGGAAGGAAGTAGAAGTGGTGGTTAGTATACCCAGTCAGGTGAGGCAACGAAATGAGGCTCAAGATGAGTCTTTGTCACAGACATCTCCAACTCTTGCAGCTCCTGATGAACCAGGAAGTAGTGAAATTCCCCCATAACCACCTATCGATGCTACCGTACAGGATCTGAGAATTGTCGTACAACTATTGCCTTGTATAGTTGCTGGCCAAGGTCAAAGACAGGAAGGTCCAGTTATAGGTGCAGGTGGTGCGAAAAGGGCAGCTGGAATGAAAATACGTGATTTCCTTAATTTGGAGCCTCTATCCTTCACTAGGTCAGATACTAATGATGATCCCCATTACTTGCCATTAGAGATCACAGAGGCCCGTGCAGATCATTTCTTGAATCTCCACCAAGGGAATATGAGCGTGAGGGAGTATAGCCTTCAATTTAATTCCCTGGCCAGGTATGCTCC
>JAPFFP010073640.1:0-23716 GCA_026153255.1 Solanum medicagineum
TTTACATACCTGGGGTGAAGAATCTTCAAGCTTCTCCCAAGAATTTGGAATGTCCCTTGAAACCTTTACGTTCTCTCTTCTTCTTCTCTCATACTTACGTGAAAAGACTTAGAAAAATTATGGGTTTGAAACCCCTTTTTGCACGAAATATGCTTTAAAAGTTGGCTTGGGTTATTAAAATATGTTAGGAAGGACAAAATTGCCCTTCTCAAAATTAAAAGGAAAAAAATAATTTTTGGTACATAGGTGTGTGTAGCGGAGGGGGCGTGCACCAGTGTATTTTGGTTAGTTTTTGGAAAAATAGTTCCCGTCGAAAAATAACAAAAAAATGCAAGCGGAAGTCCGCGTCCCTGGTGCGTCGCGGAGGGGATGCTGATTTGCTACTCTTTTTGTACAAATTGTGCAATTTCATAATTCAACCTGGTTGCTCTTAAATCGACTCGAGACCATTTTATGACAAGATTTTCTGCGCTGATCGCATATCATGTCTTGGATTTCCCATCGGAGCTTTGGAAGACGTGTTGTGCGCACGATGCATTTTAGAGGCGTTTTGGAAATTTTACAGGGTATTACATCATATCCCCCTTAGAATTATTCATCCTCAAATGATGAGTAAGGGTTGGACAGAAACACGATAACCCTAGAACTCATCTCATTTCTCACTCAGGAATACTCAAACTCTCACTGTCCATCATCTATCTATCTCTATCTTAGACTTATGAATAGAATAAAGCAAGGCACCAACTAAATGAAAAGGAATATTTGAAAATGTTAGGATAAGAATATTACCTTCAACATCATCATCACTTGGCATGAATAGATGCGGGTATTTGAGTTTCATCGCATCCTCAGCTTCCCATGTAGCTTCCTCAACAAATTGATTCCTCCATAAGACTTTAACAGAGGCTATCTCTTTATTTCTCAGCTTACGAATCTGTCGTTCAAGGATCTGGAGTGGAATTTCCTCGTATGAAAAGCTATCCTTCACACCCATACTTTCCACAGGAATTGCCAAGGCTGACTCTCCCAAACACTTCTTCAGCATAGATACATGAAACACTGGGTGAACTCCATCCAGCTCAAAAGGCAAGTCTAATTCAGAAGTGACTCTCTAATCTATCTTAAAATCCGGTATGGCCCGATATAACAGGGACTCAGCTACACCTTCTTACAAAATCTCATGACACCCTTCATGGGTGACACCTCCAAGTACACCCAATCGTATACTTAAAACTCTAAGTCTCTTCTTCTCACGTCCGTATATGACTTCTGGAGACTCTGGGCTGTCTTTAGCCTTTTCCTAATGACTTTCACACTCTCCATAGACTCGTGTACAAGATCAGGCCCAAAATGCCTCATACGGGGCCATCTAAATGCTGCCATGTGGCATGGTAGCTATTATTGTATGCAAACTCAATCAGCGGCAGATGATCATCCCAATTTCCCTTGAAGTCGATAACACATTCCCTTAACATATCCTCCAAAATCTGAATAGTACGCTCTATCTATGGGTGAAAAGCGGTGCTCAATTTTACCTTCGTATCCAGTCCCTTCTAGAAAGATCTCCAAAATTGATAGGTGAGTTGAGCTCCTCTGTCTGAGATGGTGGACAAGGGAACCCAATGCAACAGGGAACCTTTTAGGTAGCATTGAATCTATTTAACAACTTTGAGATGGGATTCTTTGGGCTTTGCCTGAAACCTTGAACACATCCCAGACTATAGACGATATCTAGTCTAATAGAAGTTAAGTATAGAAGTGATCCAGTCATGCCTCTGTACTTGGTTTCATCCATGCTTGCTTCATACTTATCAAGCCTTGTAGTGGTGACCATGGGAGTATCACTTGCTATGGCATCCTGTATCCCAAACTTTGTGATGAGCTCCTTAATGTATTTCTACTGATGAATGCATGTAATTGCCTTCTCCTGATGTATTTGGAGTCCTAAGAAGAATTTAAGTTCTCCCATCATACTTATCTCGAACTCACTCCCTATGTGTTTTAAGAATTCCTCCCCTAAGGATGTGTCTGTTCCCCTAAAGATGATGTCATCGACATAAACCTGAACAATGAGTACATGTGAACCCCTTTTCTTTAACAAGGTCTTATCAATTGTTGCCCTTGACTACCCATGATTCAGCAGAAAGCTAGACAGCCGGTCATACTAAGCTCTGGGAGCTTGTTTCAGTCCATAGAGAGCTTTATCAAGTTTATACACAAGGTCAGGATGCTCATGGCTTTCGAAGCCAGGGGGCTGTCGAACGTACACTTCTTCCTACAGATACCCATTAAGGAAAATGCTTTTAACATCCATTTACCATAGCTTGATATGAGCTGCAAAAGCTATGTGCACTCGAATGACTTCAATGCGAGCAACAGGGGCAAAGGTCTCATCATAGTTGATACCCTCCTCTTGATTATGTACTTTCACCACTAGTTTGGCATTATTCCTAGTGACCACTCGTTTTTCATCCAACTTGTTCCAGAAAGCCCATTTTGTTCCAATGACAGTTTGATATTCAAGAGGAGGTACTAGGTGCCACATCTTCCTACGCTAAAATTGTAGGAGATCTTCCTGCATAGTAGCTATTCACTCTTCATCAAGCAAAGCTTCTTTGATATTTTTTTGTTTAACTAGGGACACGTACGTAATGAAGGCACATATGTTTCCTGAGTTGAGAGGGGTTAGTAGATTATCAAGAGGATGAGAGCTCTTGTGTTTCCTGTTGTGTCCTTCAACTTCGGGCATAGAACAGGTTCTAGTTGTATCAGAAGGACCAGGTTCACCTGGGTGAGGCATCCCTAATGAGCTGTCTCCATTCTGAAGAGTGACTGTTGTAGGAGGTGACACCACTCTCTCCCCATCGCTTGGAGTCTATGATTTTGGTCCACTTCCCTGCTCCTTGTCGTCCTCATCATTTGACTTTCCGACTATCAATTGTGCCCTTTTTTGTACCTATTCATGCAAAACTTTCTCGGCCCCTTGATTTGGCCTTATCAAATATAACATGTGCACTTTCTTCTATGCATCTAGTTCTTTTATTATACATTTTGTAAGCTTTGCTGTGAGAAGAGTACCCAATGAAGATTCCCTCATGACTTTTGGCGTCAAACTTTCCCAGAGCCTCCTTTCCATTGTTGTGTACATAGCAGACACAACCAAAGGAACAAAGATGTTCTAGGTTTGGTTTCTTCCTTTAAGTAGTTCATAAGGGGTCTTATACAAGATGGGTCTGATCATGCATCTGTTAATGAGTTAACAGGCGGTGTTCACAGCTTTAACCCAGAAGCTTAGTGGAAGATTACTGGCTATCAGCATTGTTCTAGCCATATCTTCCAAAGTTTTGTTCTTTCTTTCCACAACCCTATTTTGTTGAGGATTTCTCGGGGCTGAGAAGTGGTGAATCACCCCATTTTTAGCACAAAATGTGAGGAACTTGGAGTTCTCATATTATGTACCATGGTCTGTTCTCAAGCTCTTCAATTGGCAGTTCAAATTCGTTTGGACCATTTTAGCATATATAGCAAACATATCAAACGTTTCCTCTTTGGATTTTATAAAGAAGGTCCAAGTGAATCTTGAGTAATCATCTACAAGAATGAAAACATACCTGTTACCTCCTCTGCCTAGTACTCTTATGGGTCCATAGAGATCCATGTGAACCAGTTCCAAGGGTCCATTTGTGCTGATCAATCCTACTAGTTGAAAACTGCTCCTGACGTGCTTACCTTTAGCACATGCTCCACACACTTGATCTTCACTAATATTTCCTTTAGGCAGTCCCAGAACCAGTTCCTAGAGGATCAGTTTATTAATTGTAGAAAAACTACCATGTCCTAGCCTTTTGTGCCATAGTGAGGATACATCACTCATGGCGCTCAAACACTTCATCTCTAGTTGACACAGACCATTGATATCTACCTTGTACACATTCTTGTGTCTCATTCCCTTCAAGATTAGCCTTTTGGATAATGCATTTGTCACCTGGCATTCTGATGCAGTAAACAGTACATTGTTTCCTTTGTCACACATTTGGGAAACGATTAGTAGTGTATGTTTTAGACCTTCCACATAGTATACATTTTTAAATCATTGGGACATAGATGGTCCTACCTTTCCAATGCCTTTAATTTCACCTTATTTTCCATTTCCAAAGCTTATGTTTCCACCTTAGAAGTCACTCAGTAGAAGGAAGTTGTGTTTGTAGCCCGTCATTTGCCTAGAGCATGCGCTATCCAAGTACCACTGCTTTCATTTTCCTTTTACTTGTACCAACACAAACAGAGGTGATATTTGGGTACCCAGATCCACTTGGGTCCCTTTTGATTGTAGAAAGGGTGAATGAGATCTCTTTTTGCCTAGGCAGGAAGATCCCTGTTGGTTCTTTTAGCTCTAGTGGTTTTGGTAGTTTATCTAATTTCATCACTGAACCAGTAAGATGAATGAGGGTGTCTTCTTTCTGACTGGTTCCTGTTGGTTCTAGGGGATATCTTTCTTCATTATCGAACCAACAAAACCTTGGGGGGTGGGGTACCTTCTTTCTGATTGATTTCTGTTAGTTCTCGGAGGGTATCTTGTACTTGTTCGTTTTCTATTACTTCTACGAGAATACCTTTGTCCTGTTCCACTTCTTGGGTTACCCTTTTCATGGTTTTTGTCAATGTAAGATATGTTACTATTGAGGGCTTTGGCATTTTTACTGTAGTTCTCTCTCAAATGTCCGGACATCCCACATAAGGTGCACAGAACACCATAATCTATCGCCGGATTCTTGGGTTCCTTGATTTTGAACCCAATCCCATACTTGGTGGTAGATTGACCTTGCTGTATATAATCGACCATAGCAGAGGAGTTAGTCCACTTCATAGTCTGCTCTAATTTAGCTTTGGTCTAGTCAAGTTCTTTTAGGAGAACCTCATTCTTATGACTCATGTTGCCTATCTCTTCTCCTAGTTTCTTAACTTTTTCTTCCTTATCAGATTGGTTCACACTCATAACAATTTTCTCTTTCCTAAAGGACCTAATACCATTAATCTCCAACTGTAGTTTTTGATTGACATTCTCAAGATTGACATTCTCAGTTCTTAGCAGGGTATAGTTTTCCAAAAGAGTTACTTAGATTCACAAACGGTCAGATAGGCTTCAATCAGGACCTGTGACAAAGACTCAAGGTTTTTCTTGGAATAAGTATGAATATTAGCTTTAGCTCGTTCAATGGTAACCTTGGTATCTAGTAGAGCAACGTCCTAATCATAAAAACCTGCTCCTACCATAAGTGCTAGATTCTCTTGCCTAGCTTCAGCTTTGTCAATATTGGAATCAGCAGCTTTAGTTATCTGTTCGTTGCTTCTTTCATCATCGGGCTCATACATGGCGACGAGAGTAAGGAAGTCATATTTTTCTAGTTCCTTGACTTCCCTGAGAGATTGATTCTCAAGAGTCTCTGCGTCTAATTCTTCACCTAGATTGCCTGCTAGCACTGCTAATGCTCTTTGTACTAAAAGATCCGCTTCCTGACTAGTCATCCTTCTATGTTTGCGAACATAGGGTTCAACCTTGGTCTCTTTAGGATTTTTTGGAATGTTCTTCTTATACTCAAGTGCCCAGAGTGGACAGAACTTGATGAAGTGGTCGGGGCTACCACTCTTGTCACATAATTATTCCCTCAGATCTTTCTCAGCTGTTAGTTGAGTGGTTCTTCTTTGTCCAGTGTTTCCTCATCTCAACACCTGCTGGAACTTCTTGGTAATCAAGGCTATGTTTTCTTCTTTGTAGTCCACTTTCTCCACATCTTTCAGAGCTAGGTTCTTGTCTTTCCTCTTATTATTGAGCTCCTTCTCCTGATTCTTCTTGAATTCGTAAGTGACCAGAGTTCCCAACAGCTGATTCCTTGTCATGGTTTCTAGATCCTTGGCTTCGATGATAGCTTCAACCTTGCTTTCCTAGGATTCAGGTAACACACTTAGCAGCTTTCAGATGGCCTTCCCTGTGGGGATGACTTCTTCCAAGGAGTAGATTTCATTTACAATAGCAGAGAATCTGGTTTCTATCGCATGTATTCTCACGCCTTTTTCCATTTTTAATAACTCATACCGTCGATTGACATTATCAATCTTAGCCTTCTTCACCTGAGAGGTACCTTTGTGAGCGATTTCTAGAGTATCCCAGATCTGCTTAGCATCTTGGCATGATGATATCCTGTTATATTCGTTGGGATTGATAACGCACAGTAAGATCTTCTTAGCCTTAGCATAGTTTTGAATGACAATTTTGTCAGCATCATTCCATTTAGTGTGTTCCTTGGGTACCCTTGGAGAACCCTCAGTAGAGGCATTCTTCATTGGAATAATTGGTCTGTTGAGTACCACATTCCCAAGATCAGGATGTTCACCCTCAATATAATTCATCATTCTAGTTTTCCACCAACCATAGTATTGTCCCTCAAACAACGGTGGTCTGGACCGAGAAACTCCTACTTGTGCCGTAGGTGGGGCTGCAATTATCTTTTCAAGGTAGTTAGCCTTTTTACGAAAAGAACCGCTCTGATACCAACTAAAAGGATTAGTGCCCCTGAACTTCTAGTGAACCAAGTTCAATGAACAGTACTAACTTGTTTGCGAAATCAGTAATCAAAAGGCAAATAACTTATAGTGGAAAAACTCCTTGCTCAAGGGAGAAACAACCACTACCTACACTCGTAAGATTTCAACAACTTCACTAACTTCAAATGAGCAATGTTCAACTTACAACTCTTCAACCCACTGAACACTCAAGAGTCAAACCCACTCTCAAGCAACAACTCTCAGAAGAAAAACAAAACAACTTCTTACAATTTTTGTCATTAGACAAAGACTCCAACAAGATTGTCTAATAAACTTGAACAATCAAGAAAACCTAACTCTAGATCTTGATTGAGTGCTCTCGCTAAGTGCCCGTATTTTTTGCTGAATGCTTTTGCCGATTTCAGATTGCAAAAACTATATATTCTAGCGTTGATGATTGTATTTAGATTGAACCCTAGAGATCTTCCATATGGGACTCCTTTCTTGAGTAGGGCACACCATTCTTTTCCATAAAGGAGTCCTTTTCCAAAGTTGCTAGCTTCACCATATCTCGTACTAATTATGTTTCTATAAACAACACTCCAATTTCGATTGGGACTCTGCATGTCATCATTGGTGCATGTAAGATGGACCTTGTTCCTTAGTCTTCTGTTGTTGGTTCCATTTTTCATCATCAAAACATTACAGTCATACCTGCAAAGATTCTAACATATATGTCTTTCAAAAAATCTTGTGCAGCGTTCAAAGATTATGCATATTGATATTAAAAATTATTTTATTAGAGATCATAAATTAAAAGGAGATGTTGAAATATCTTATATTATTACCAAAAATCAATTAGCGTATATTTTTGCCAAATTTCTTAAAGAAATATTTTGTAATCTTGAAAACCCTTGTGAATTGTTTTAAGTCCATGCTAATTTTTTTTTGCCTTAATTGTGTTACCTTGTTGTAATGACCTAGTTGGTCATTTTTTAGCTTTTCTGTGAAAATTATTATTTTACCCCTTTCTAAATTGCTTTGGACCTATTTTGAACTATTTGTATTGTTAGAACTGAAATCCTGTGTTTTAAAAGTTTAAAATATGAGTTTTGACATTTTTGGAAGCTTAAGTTGTTGAAAAAGTGAGCTTTTGTGTCATTTTGAGTTCCGAGTGTTGGATCAAAAATTCATTAATTCCACCAACTCCAGAATGTTGAATCTGATCTAGGAGAAGTTACAGATCAACTTCGAAGTTAAAATAAGTTTTTTAGGCCCAAAGTTGCTTTTAAGTCGTTTCTGGAGTCGATGTTTGACTTTGGTCAACATTTGGAGTTCGAAAGCTCAGATCAAAATTTTGACAGTTCTAGTGGTTCCGGATGGTGAAACTAATGTTAGAAATGGTCTGGTTGATGATGTTCAAGCTTCAATAAGAAAGCGGTCACTGACATCAATTAACCTAACCGAACGTTAAGGTCGATTCCATAGGGAATACAGGGTTTGACTTGAAGAATTCACTATCAATTATTTCGAGTATCGATAACTAAAATCTCTAAATGGGGGGAAGGGTGGGGTTTTCAAGAACAAAATAAAATAAACGCTATGCTATGATGCAAAAAAACACTCAATTTTAGGGATAACTTGGGAATTGTGTTCCCCATGATTCTTTGACTCGATTACCCTAGGTAACATAACTACAACTAGAGATGCGCATGCAGGATGGTAACTTAGGTTCTTCTAGCCCTCTTGTGAAGGTGAAGGTTGAATTACACCATGACGCTTGGTCGGCTACCATGGCATGGCAACTAACTATTACCTATTGTCCCAGTCAACCTACCCTTGGTCAGATTTGGTTGATTAGACGAGAAAACATCAATCAAATTCTGTCATCTACTTCCCTTTTCCTATTCATCGCTACCTTGGTCGGGATCATGATAGTAGGTGGAGTTTGGTGTTGGACACCACCAAACAATAATCATAATGAAGGGAAATAGACAATACATGCAAAACGCCAATCATAGAAACGCAATAAACCTAGGTTATCTCAAGTCAAATACCCATGGTTCCCACAACCCCTGTTGTGGCTGCTTAGCTACTCATGATTAAGGCAAAATAAAAAAAATGCAAATGAAAGACATGATTGAGAATTTTACCCAAAGCAATGTAGATTGAAGACACCACAAGTTGCAAACCACAAGCTTGATAGATTAATAATAAGCACAAAGTAAGATTTGCAATCCCTAAAATAGGGTTCTCCAAGAGAAAAAGATAAACTAAGGTAAAAAACTAAAAGTTTTCTTGAGAGTATACTCAAAGATGATATTCTCTCCTCAATTTCAAATATCCCTCAATAGAAACCCTAACTGAAAGTATTTATAGTGTTTACAAAATAACCTTAAAAATTACAAAGAAAAGACAATTGGCAGCTGGTACGCCTCACAGGTACGTCTCGTAGGGTGGCCTACGAGTCGTTGTCAAGGTCTCGTATCAGGTTCTTGGAATATTGGACTCAACTGGTACGACCCACTGGTAGAAGTAATAGCTTAGGCTATGACTCGTATGTTCCTCTAGTTGTCTAGGCTTTCAGTTGTTGATCCAAAGTTTGAGTTCTCTGATTCCTGCAACGAATACACATCTATGTGTTATAACAAGACTTACACTCGTAGGATGGCCTCATAGGGTTGGCCTCTACTAAGCAGATTTCTTATTTTTTTTGGTCTCTATTTCTTGCTACGATAGCATCCTATGACTCGTAGCTTGGGATACAACTCGTAGGTGAACTCGTATGTCCGATGCTTCTACAAAATCTGAAATTTTTCTCTAAATTCATGCCAACCTAACTTTTCTTCCAGAACAACACCGAAACACATAAAATCCATAAATCATGAAATCCCTTGTTTTAGGCCTCAAATGTGTTTTATTTTGACAGAACATCAGCACCCTAAACTTAGAATTGTTGTTTGTCCTCAAGTGATGACTCAATCTAAGCAGACACTAAGAAATACATAGCAGCTATACCAATGGCATATACATCATTCACTCTAATCCAGGGACCCGACTATCATTTTCAAAATCAGATTGTAAAGCTACTAAGAAAAAAAAAACATGATGATGAATAAAGCAACCCAAACTATGATAAGCTAAAGAGCATCAACCATCCACACTCACTAGTATAGCCATATGCTAATCAAGGAATGCAAATGCCCTCACAGAAAACAAGTCCCTGTTACTCACTCAAGAAGCATTTAGAACTCAGAGACTGAGGAAACATTCTCACTCTCACAAATGAAATTCATGCAAAGTGACTAACACCATAGGCTCGCCTTTATACTCATCTTTTGGCCTGGTGACAGAGTGGATTTTGATCACTTTAGGACTTATGAGCTTGAAACATAGGTTCAGGGGCTTTGGTATGACATTGTGGGCATGTAATGACTAAAAGCTATCCTTGAACCATGTTTACAAACACTTTTTGCTTTCATAACCCAACCCCTTTCATTAAATCCACCCTTATTCTCCTGTTTCAAACTTTTCTTGAGTGCTTTTTTTCTATCTTCATTTGTGCCTTATTTCTGAACTCAATTCTTGCTACTTTTTCTAAACTCAAGGCACTTTTCTTTTCTTTTCTTTTTCTTCACTCGGCTCATGAGTTTTTATTTCTTTCTTTATTTCCCAACTAACCACCTTATTATTATTACTTTACCACAATAAGGGCCACCCTCAACTTAGGCTTTTAGCCTGAGGTGAAGTACACAATATCCATTCCTCAAACCAGGGCCACAATTTGTAGCCACCCTCAACTTAGGCTTTTACCCTCAATTAAGGTTCACATGTTCAAGGATAGACCAAGGCCAATATCAAGGTATTTCATCAAACAAGGTTAAGCTAGCATGATGTCAAGAAAGAATGAGTACATGAGAAGCCAAAAAATTGGAACAAGGAATTCACTCATTCATTTGGTAGGTCGTTTAGGCTAAAAGTGGGTTCACTAAAAGAACAAAGGCCTAAGATCCTTTCCAAATCAACCATATCATCAAACCGATTTTAGAGTAATAAGGCAAGTTCTGAGTCCATAAAAGATGCATGAATGCAGCAAAATAAGCTCACAACACACATGGCATTGCACCCACAATCAAGCATAGACTCATAGGTCATGCTTCTAGCCTCAACTTAGGTGTACATTAATAGAACAAACATCACCAGATCATCAAAATGTGTGAGTGCATCAATAACCCCAATCTCAAAAATTTTGTGGGTACCCAATTTTTCAAATCATTCAAAAAACATTTAAAGACTATGTATATGCCAACAGATAACACTACTATGAATTTACACATTATCTACACTACCTAAAAATGTTGGTTCAACAAAAAAATTAAACATACACAAGGAAAAAGAAACACGGTAATTAAACCTTGGGATCAAAAATTGGGGAAGTTATGGACTCGAGGCTACTCAGACTTCACCTTAATCTATAGCTTCCCACACCCCACAAAAATAGAATACTTTGTCCTCAAAGTAAAGACACATAGAAGAGGTATAAGGGGCATAGTTTGAGTTGCCTCCCAGGAAACGCCTGGTTTATTGTCGTGCACGACAAGAAGCTTTTGTGCTCATGCCTCCTCAAGGTCCTAGTCTTCCACTATCTTAATTTCTTCCATGTCACCCATGTACAATTTGACCCTCTGTCCACTGACTTTGAAAGTTCTACCATTCCTGCTTTCTAACTCAATGGCTCCATAATTCAAAACGCGTATGAATCTGAAGGGCCCAATCCACTTAGATCTGAATTTCCCAGGAAACCACCTCAACCTAGAGTTATAACTCAACACCATGTCTCCTGGAGAAAACTGGCGGTTCTCAATTCTGCGATCATGCTGAAATTTCATCCTCTGCTTGTAGAATGAAGAGCTCTCATATGCTCGTAGCCTAAACTCATCGAGTTCATTTGCTTGCATCAATCTAGATGGTGTTGTTTCATTCCAGTCTAGATTCAACTTCTTAAATGGCCATAGTGTCTTGTGCTCAAGCTCAACTGGCAGGTGACAGGCTTCCCCAAACACTAATTGATAAGGGGACATTCTGATAGGGGTTTTGAAAGCTACGCGGTAGGCCCATAAAGCATCATCCAACTTTATAGACCAATTAGTGTGATTTAGATTCACCGTTTTGGATAGGATTTGCTTGATTTCCCTATTTGATACTTCTACTTGCCCACTTGTTTGGGGATGGTATGGGATTGCTATTAGATGCTTCATACCATATCTTTCAAGAAGAGCTTTGGACAGTCGGTTGCAAAAATAAGAACCTCCATCACTGATAATTGTCTGAGGTGTACCGAACCTGGAGAAAATGTTTGTTTGAAAAAACTCGGTAACACTCTTACCTTCATTGTTCGGTAGAGCTATGACCTCTACCCATTTAGACATATAATCAACTGTAACCAGAATGTACTTATTACCATGAGAGCTGACAAAGGGTCCCATAAAGTCAATGCCCCAAACATCGAACAGTTCTATCACCAAAACATGATTTAGAGGAAGTTTGTGCCTTCGCGAGACCCCACCCTCTCTTTGACATCTATCATACGACTTGGAATAATCATGGGCATCTTGATGTATAGATGACCAATAGTAGCCATATTGCAACACCTTGTAAGCGGTTCGAGCTCCACTATTTTGACCACCCACCAATAAAGAGTGGCATGCTTCAAGAATACTTATCATTTCCACTTCTGGCACACATCTATAGATGATCTTGTCTGCACAAATACAAAATAAATAAGGCTCATCCCAAAAGAACTTCTTTACGTGGTACATAAACTTGCGACGTTGATGGGTGTTCACATCAAGAGGCACAAAATCGCTCACCAAATAGTTCGCATAGTCAGCAAAGCAGGGTATAAGGTCATATGAAGCCGCCAACACTCTCTCATTGGGGAATGAATCGTTGATGTCAATTCCATCATCAAACTTTACCATAGCTTCATCTTCCAATCTGGAAAGTTGTTGGCTACCTGATTTTCTGACCCTCTTTTATCGATAACATCAAAATTGAATTCCTACAAGAGGAGTACCCATTTGATCAGTCTTGGTTTTGCATCCTTTTTAGCCATTTAATATTTCAGCATTACATGGTCTGTGTGAACGATTACCCTAGCTCCCAACAAGTAAGACCAGAAACTTTCAAAGGCAAAGACTAAGGAAGCAATTCTTGTTCAGTGACTGTATAATTTTTCTGGGCCACATTTAGTGCTTTGCGATCATAATAGATTGGATGCAGAATTCTCTCCCTTCGCTGCCCCAACACCACAGCTTGCGCAACTCCACTTGCATCACACATTAGCTCAAATGGTTATGGCCAATGTAGAGCTACAATAATGGTGTTGAAGTCAACCTTCTTTTCAATTCTTCGAAGGCTTGAATGTATGCATCATCAAATACAAACTTGGCATCTTTCTCTAACCATTTGCACAAGGGTTGTGAGATCTTGGAGAAGTCTTTTATGAAGCAATGGTAGAATCCTACCTGGCCTAGAAAGCTCCTGATAATTTTCACTGAAATTGGTGGTGGCAATTTCTTGATAACCTCAATTTTCACTTTATCAACGTCGATTCCCTTGCCTGAAATTTTGTGAGCTATAATGCCTTTCTTAACCATAAAATGACATTTCTCCCAATTTAGCACCAACCAACTCTCAACACACCTCTGCAGCACATCACAGAAATGTAACAGGCATTCTTCAAAAGACTGACCAACAACACTAAAGTCATCAATGAACACCTCAATAGTGCTTTAACCATGTCCGAGAAGATAGACGTCATGCCTCTTTGAAATGTGGTTGGAGCATTACATAGTCCAAAAGGCATTCTCTTAAATGCAAAGGTACCATATGGTCACGTGAAAGTTTTATTCTCTTAATCCTCAAGCGCAATAGCATCTTTGTTGTACCTAGAATATCCATTAAGAAAATAATACCATCCCTTCTATGCTAGTCAATCAAGAATTTGATCCATAAAAAACATAGGAAATGATCTTTCTCAATAAAAGCATTGAGTTTCCTGTAATCCATACACACTCTCCACCCAGTGACCGGCCACATAGGGATCAACTCCTTCTTTACATTAGGCAGCACTATTATACCTTCTTTTTTTGGAACTCAATGCACTAGATTGACCTAGTCACTGTCTGCGTCTAACCACTTGATGATTTCTTTCCGCAGAACTTCTTACACTGGGGGGTTTAACCGTCTTTGATGCTCGATACTTAGTTTGTAATCATTGACTAGTTGAATCTTATGAGTGCATATCCCTGGAGGTATGCCAATAATATCTGCAATTGTCCACCCAATCGCCCTTTTGAATTGCTTAAGAATGGAAACGAGGGCCTTTCTTTGGGCTTCATTCAACTTAGCTACAATTATGACTGGCAAAGTGTTATTCTCTCCCATCTATGCATATTTCAGATGTATTGGTAGTGCCTTTAACTGTAACTCTGGTGGGACATCTACAGAAGGCTTTGTAGGTGGCGTTTCCCTATTGTACAAGTCTAATTGTAACCTGGCCTGTCGCCTAGACCAAAATGACACCTCAAGAGCATTCACTGTTTCCTCATAATCAGGTATGTTGTCATCATTGAAATTTATCAAGACAGCTGCCAAAGGTTTAACTCCCAGCCTCAACTCAACCAGGATCTCCACTTCGTCATCCTCACTCATTTCGATCATTGATACAACCTGGAACTTACAACTTCTTCTATCTGGTTGGCCCATTTGAAACACAATTGCCTCTACATCAAACCTGAAGGTAAGCAGACTCTTCTCCAGATCGACTAAAGCTCTCCCTATGGATAAGAAAGGTCTACCCAATATGATAGGAACTGCAAAATCAACCTTATAGTCAAGTATAACAAAATTTATAGGGAATATAAATTTGTCTACCTTGACCAACATATCATAAAGTATCCCCACAGGCTTCTTGACAATTCTGTCTGCCAATTAATAATTGCATCTTTTTAGGGACAAGGTTGCCCAAACCAAGCTTTGTTAATATATGGAAAGAGGCATCAAATTGATGCTAGGTCCCTAGACACATAGTGCTCTAGCAAATGCAAGTTCCCCAACTGTGCATGGTATAGTGAATGCACCTAGATCTTCACGTTTCTGCACCAAAGACTTCGTGGTGATGGCACTGCAATGTTGAAAATCTTGGGAGAGGTCTTGGCTAACTTTGTTCTTCTTCTTGACGAGATCTTTTATCTATTTCATGTATCCTGGAATCCTCTCAAGAGCCTTAACTAAAGGGAAGTGTACTGACAACTTCTTAAGCATCGCCAAGAACTGTTCAAAATTACCTTCCTCTTTTCTCTTCCCAAGCCTTAGGGGAAAAGGTGGTGGGGGCCTTGGAAAGGTATTATATTTCTTTGGTAGCTCGTGTGCGTTGGGCACTTTGTTTACCCTCTTTCTGCGGCTTCCATCTCCAACCATTGCCGTAGGGAGATCAGTAGTGCTTCTGCCACTCCATGACATCACTTCCATGTAGTGCCCTTCATTCTTAGGATTTTGAACAGTGTTGCATGGTAAGGTTCCTTTTGACGTTGGTTGAACTGTGAAGAAACTTGCCTGAATTGTTGTTCCGGTTGTTTAATTATCACTGAGTGAGACTCTATTTTCTGATTAGTACTTGAAATATCCATCTTCATTCGTTTCAAAGTCTTATCGTGGTGATCGAATCTTTTCAACAACTTGTCAAAAATCTCGTCGTTCCTAGAGTTACTTGACCCGGCATCACGGTTGTGAGGTGGCACATAAAGATTGTTCCTATAGCCATCTCTTCTTCCCCATTTGGCATTTGGCACTCTCTCTCTTTCATAGTATCTACCCCAGTTGTCTCTATATTCCCCATCACGGTTGAAGTTCCAACCTTGATTCCCGCCCCCTTGCTTCTAATACTCCGAATTGGACCCTTGGGGGTTGTTCTGGAAACCTGTTGCTTGGTTTCTTATAAAACATACATCCTCATCAAAGAATGGATCGTCATACATAGGAGGCTTTAGAGGTTGATGGGTTACCTCTTGAACAATTGTTTGGTTTTTCTTCAAAACCAAGTCCATGCCTGTACGGAGTTGAGCAAGTTGCTCCATGATCTCTTCATTAACTTTTGCTTGCTCACTATTGGTGGTAACTGCACAAGATCTCTTTGTTACACCATGCTCACTCTGACCTCATGCTCTATTAACGGTTGGTCAAGAAAAATACCTCCCATGATTGTGTCGGCACAAACTTTGTTATTTTTGTCAAGTGCTCTATAGAAAATCTCGACCAAAGAATCATCAACAATTTTATGATCAGCACCATCCTTAAGCATTTGGTGAATCTCCCAAGTGGTACTCAGAGAGTCTCCAAGCATTTGCTCAAATTTATTTATTTTGTCCTTGAGCTTCAGTTTCATTAACATCGAAAAATATATCTCTAAGAACACTCTCTGAAGCTCTGCCCAACTTTTTGTGGTACCCGGAGGAAGCTCAGACAAGCACACAACGGCATTGCTAGTCAATGACAATGGAAACACGCTCAATCCAATAGCATCAATAGAGATATTTTGTGTCCCCATGACACTTATGCACACAAAGACAACATTTTGAAGATGACGGTAGGGATCCTTTGAAGTATCCCTATGAATAAATCACGGTTTTGGAGCATCTAAAGCAACCCACCCGATACCGCGAACTTAGCATCTGCCGGTAAATAAGGCAGTACTATAGCATCGGTAACGTCTATTGCCACAGGGTTCAATATACTGATTCCATCCATAAGTGTTTTCATTGAGCTCCTTAAGCTGTGGCATGTTATCCCTCTTCCCATATCATCATCGTTCATATTTATCTCCTCCTCAACCGCAACATTTTCATTCACTTGAGTCATTCTTCTAAAAAGTCAATGGATCTCCAAATTAATCGGAGCTAAGGGATTGCCTTGGCTCCTTGTATTGGGCATACAACCTAGTACACCCTACAAGTAAAATCAAACACAAAAATAAAAACAAAAGTAAAATACAAGAGACTCTAGAAATTAACACTAGAACCAACTAATAGTGAAATCAAGTCAAAACCTAGTCGTATTCTCCGGCAATGGCGCCATAAATTTTGATAATGTTCACGCTCCAATAAGAAAGTGGTCACTGTCAGCAATTAATCCAATCGAAGGTTAGGGTCGAATCCATACGGAATACAGGGTTTGACTACAAGAATTCACTATCAATCATTTCGAGTATCTATAACTAAAATCTCTAACTGGGTTTTTTCTTTTTGAAAAGAACAAAATAAAATAAACGCTATGCGAAGATGTGGAAAACACTCAATTTTAGGGCCAACTTGGAAATTGTGTTTCCCATGGTTCTTTGAATCGATTACCCTAGGTAACATAACTACAACTGGAGATTCGCATGCAGGACACTAACTTATGTTCTTTCGGCCCTCTTGCGAAGGTTAAGGTCAAATTTCACCATGGCACTTGGTTGGCTAACATGGCGTGCCAACTAACCGTTACCTATTATCCCAGTCAACCTCCCCTTGGTCAGGTTTGGTTGATTAGATGAGAACACATCAATCGAATTCTGTCATCTACTTCCCTTTTCCTATTCGTCACTATCTTGGTCAGGATCGTGATAGTAGGCGGGATTTGGTGTTGGCCACCACCAAACAACAATTATAATGAAGGGAAGTAGACAATACATGCAAAACCCTAATCATAGAAATTTAATAAACCTAGGTTATCTAAAGTCAAATACCTATGATTTCCACAACCTTAAGTTGTAGGTGCTTAGCTACTCATGGCTAAGGCAAAATCAACAAAAATGCAAATGACAGACATGATTGAGAATTTTACCCAAAGCAATAAAGATTGAAGAAACCATAAGTTGCAAACCATAAGCTTGATAGATTGATAATAAGTACAAAGCAAGTTCTACAATCCCCAAAATAAGGTTTTCCAATAAAAAAAGATAAACTAAGCTACAAAACTAAAAGTTTACTTGAGAGTAAATTCAAAGATGATATTCTCTCTTCAATTTCGAATCTCACTCAATAAAACTCTAACTTAAAGTGTTTATAGTGTTTACAAAATAACCTTAAAAATTACACATAAAAGATAGTTGGCAACTGGTACGCCTCGCAGGTACGACTCGTAGGGTGACCTACGAGTTATTATCGGGGTCTCGTATCAGGTTCTTGGCATCTTGGACTCAACTAGTACAAACCACTGGTACGAGTCATAGCTTGGGCTACGACCTATATGTTCTTGTCATAGTCTAGGCCTTCAGTTGTTGATCCAAAGTTTGAGCTCTCTGATTCCTGCTATAAGTACCTCATAGGGTTGACCTCCACTTAGCAGATTTCTAATTTTTTTGGTCTCTGTTTCTTGCTACAATAGCACCCTACAACTTGTAGCTTAGGCTACGACTCGTAGGTGAACTCATATGTCATACGCTTCAACAAAATCTGCAATTTTTCTCCAAAATCATGTTAACCCAACTTTTCTGCAAGAACAACACCAAAACACAGAATAACCATAAAAATCACATTAAGAACTCACAAAATCCCTTGTTTTAGGCCTCAAATGTGTTGTATTTTTACAGCACATCACTCGTCATAATCTTTGGAGTTGCCGAGGGTAATTTTGGTATTTGGAGTTTTAAACTAGTTTATTTGACTTGCATGGGTAAATATATCGTGGAGACCTCAAACTCAAATTCTAATTAATTATTCCATTGAGCTTGGATCGTCATTCCTGGTATGGATACATATTTGATTTGTGAAATTCTAATTTCAAATGAGTTTTGAGTGCCCTTTCTGTGTTGTGATTTTGGCTGAGTATTGCTGCAATATCTGGTATCTAGTGCAGTCACCATTCTTCTCTGTGTTCGCGGAGGTCTGGGTATTATTAACCTCCTTGTTCATGGAGGTGTTATGGCATTTCCCTTTCTCCGCATTCCCGGAGGTCTTTTAGTCATCCCTTCTCCATGTTCGTGGGACCCATTGCATTTGCCGGGTGTTTTTGTTAACTGGAGTCATTATTTACACCCTATTTTGGAACATTCAATGCTTTTGGGGAGATTTTGAAATAGGATTTTCGAAGGATTTTGTTGGGTAAGTGTTTCTAACACTATTTTCATTATTTTTCATGAGTTTTATCTTAATTTTGCCTTGAATTTCAGGATTTTGAATGTCCAAAATTGGAAAATTTTAACCTATGATTTCAAAACTTTAAATGATGATTTCTCATTCAATTTCAACTCAATTTTAGTGTTATTTTCACCCACAGACTCTATTTTTCATAGAGAAACTGATTTTAAAGTCAATTTCAATTCGAAAACTTTGAAATTTAGCCCTAATTTTTATTATTTTGCCCCTAAGCCTAATTCGTGCTAATATGGGAACCAAAATTCACTTGTTGACACGTCATATCTACTTTTGATAGTGATTGATCAATCTGGGAATCGTTTGGAGATTTGAGTTGATTGAAAGCTTGTCCGAGTGTGAATTTGGCATCGAGGTAGGTTCAGCTAAACTTTTTGGAACTGGATTTGAGTTATTGGACATGTTCACGAGATAATTATAAGATTTAGATTGATTTATGAGAAATTGCATAATATGACAGAATTTGATGGTAATGTAATATCGGTTATGCCAAAAATTGAGTAAATAACAATCCTATTGATAAATTGAGATGAAATCATGAGAATTGAGTTAATTTTGGATATCATTATGATAATATGGGACTTTTGATAACTTTTGGATAGTATAGTGATTAATTGGAGATAATTGTGAGAAACTTGAGATTATGAGCTTACTTAGGTACTTGTAGAGCTCTATTTCATTGGCATCCTGATTATTGATGAGATAATGACGATATGAGATATAATGATGGTCATATGGTACTATTTGGTACACATGATTTAGCTTGTTTGATGTGATGGCTATTGTACATATCATGTGTCATTAATGTTGTTATTACATACATACTTGAATATCTTATACTTGATTAGTCGCATTGGTATGTAGGAGTAAATCTTTAAAAAGTTGATATAAACTAATTTTTGAAACCTAGAATATCTTTTAGATAAATCTTTAAATCTAGTTCAAAATCTATAGTCAAATGCCAGCTTAATGTTAAGAAGCACCCCTCATATGATTCGGAATTTCCTATAATCGTATTTCCCAAATATCTAAAAACCGTGCGTGATTCTCGACTTCATATTTTTGTTCACGGGACAAAATTGAGTGGAAAATAGGCAACCCCCAGATTTTGGAAGACACGTTGCGAAAATTATTTTTCGCAACCGAACAAATTCTAGTGGCCCTGTGCCCCAGGCCGCGACGCGCCTGTGTTGCGGCACTGTGTAATTTGGGCTATGCGTTTGGTCTGCTTCGTGCCAAGGACACGGACCAGTGCATTTTGTGCATTGATTTTCCAACTTAGTTCAAGGGCATTTGTGTAAAAACCCAATGCCCATTCAAACGTTAATTCCTCTATACTTGGTCATTTTTCAAATCTAGAACTCATAAAACCATCTCTAAACCTCTCCAAATACATCATCAAATCCCTCATTAAAATTCAAGGATTTGAAGCACAAATTTTGGAACTTAAGGACCCATCACAAGCTTTAAGTCTTCCCCAATCCAATTCCATGAAATTCAAGGTTAAGGTATGTGGATTTTCATCCATGGGTCCTTTCACCCATGGAACCCAACCTTCTCATTTTATGAGAATTGCATGAATTCAAATTATATTACTTATGCGTATCTCTTAATTACGAATGTAAATTATGTTGGGGTTTATCAAGTATTGATTGATTATGTATGAATATTTATTTTAATCTCATTCCATGAGTTGATTTATATCTATTGAAATAATGCATGATGTAAACTATGAAAACTATAAATTATTGTGAATTTTGATATGAATTTCAAGATACCCAAAATGAGGGTTTTACTATAATATGGGTGGGTTGATTTGAATGACTATGAAATGAATTGATTTTATTCCTTTTTATGCTCTTGAGTTGCATGTTTTTGAACTAGTGTCATGAATTCCACCATGATTTTGATTAAATTACATGACAAGAATTCTTAAGTTGTTGATGAGCTATTGCATGATTTTACAAGTCAAGCGTTTTCAAGATAATTATGGGCTCCCAAGCATGTACTCAATTCATGAAAGGTATCTGTAATTTTACAAGTAACAAGTTGAGCCCTATTTCAAGATTTTATCCTCACGAGAACCATTCATTCCAAATTGAGAGGTCAAGCATGCTTACTATTTTTTCCTCATATTCAAGTTAAGCTCACTAGTAGAGGTCAAACATGTGACAGAGCTACTCATATCATGTTATCATGCTTCTTACAAGTTGTTCATTTTATGATCAAAGTTATGATTATTTAAAGTATTCCATGGGATTAGACTTAGCAACGATTGAGGCTTAAGGTGGGAGCTCGAAGCAAGGGGTCCTTATATAAAGTCTTTAGTCTCTAATTTTTGTGCCACCATAGGATTATATTTTCCCTTAAAGGGCTTTACTAATGGATCCATCTAGTTCATGCTTTCGCCTAAAGTGGGGTCATGTTTAGTTTACCTTGGCAAGTAGACCACACATTATCGAAGGGTTATCATGCCTTCTACACCTGACTGAGGTGGTGTCATGCCTCGGATCCCAAGTAGTAGCTAGCTTGGTCTATGTCGGTTAATCTCTCCTCCTACAAATGTGCAGGGACTGCGCGTACTGAGACCCCAACCGCACATTAGTATGATATTGTCCGCTTTGGGACATGCCCTCACGGATTTATTTTTGGGCATATCCCAAATGACCTCAAACTAATAGAGTTGGGTGAGCACTTATATATTGGTACATTTTTATTCTTCTTCATCCGATGTGGATGGAGTTTGTCATACTCAACAATCCTCCCCCTCAACCAAAACCACACAATTCGTAACCTCCCTTTCAAGGATAATACATTTGATCTTCTTACTATCTTGCACCACCACTAGCAACAAGTGGGACACGCCGCTTGACCACCACTTTGCAAGAAGACTTTCGACACAAGACATCCCTGCAGATCTCTGGTCCTGTTGTCACATCAGGAATTTTTCATAAGACATAGTCCACTAGTTCGATATACCCGAACCTAGGCTCTGATACCACTTGTTGCGATGGAAGGATGCAAAACCCAAAAGTAGAGAAAATAAAAAACACAAATTAACATGGAAAAACCCTTCAAAACAAAGGTAAAAACCATGGGATCATCGAGATCCAAATTGCTCCACTATAATAATAAGAATGTTACAAATATTCTCCTTAATGGCTACACAACAATCGCCAAACACGGAGAACCAAAAGCTACTCCAACAAAAAGAAGAAGGAAGAAAAACACCCAAATCAGGGCTATTGTTCGGGACCCAAAATCGGATGTTATTGAGCTCTTATTCCGATCTCCACCATTCAAGTCAAAGAAAAGATGTTGGACACACTCAGTCAAAATTTCAGCCCGATCCAATGATTAACGAATTGGGAGACGCAATTTGAAGGCTGCTTGTTGGAGAGAAAAAACTGCTGCTGAAAACATCCTTTTCTTCTCTTTTCTCTCTTGTTGAAAGCTCACTCAAAGACACCTCTTATGTGATAATATCTCTCAAAGATGAATAATAGTGAAAAATGAATAATTCTCTCAAAAGTTGTCCTATTTATAGATAATGAGTTGTTACTTTCCTTAAGCCAAAACCAACTCCAAATAGGACAATTCTAATCCTTTTCCTAATAGGATTAGAACTCCAATCCTTCTCCAATTAGGATTAGAATCCAAAAGTGATTGTAGGGACAATGCGTCCTCACCTCAACCCTGCATCAGTATAATATTGTCTACTTTGGGTCATGCCCTCACAGATTTGTTCCTTATGCTTACTTTTTATCATGAGAGTGACCCCGAGAAGTGTCTTGGCCCCTGCTCCATTCTTAAGTAGAGGTGTTGTTGGACACTATGTTTGTATATACTTATGAGCTCGACTCTTCTTATCTTTTTATTATTATGAAAGACTTCCCTTAGTCCCGCTTCCTTCTATATAATTGACTCTTGTTATTGTCTTCTTTTTCTTCCGCAACCAAGGATGTGTATATGATATGCTAAGAGGCTTGTTAGAGTTGCCTTCGGACTTCTCATTTCCTATTTCACGTCTAGGCCCTAGGCTTGGGTCGTGACACGTTACTCCTCGTTATTCTTGATTTAAAAAAATATTAAAAATGACTCATATTTTTAAAAAATAAATAGTAAGTGATTGCCTACATATTTAAATTAAATAAATAAATTAATTAATTAGATAGAAGTTTAAAACAAAAGAATCAGTGTCATTATCTCAATTCTCACTTATACTAAGCAATGCTTTACTAAAATATTTTCTTATATGTCTAATTTGTTTCGAAGAATCTTATTCTTCTATAGTATAGCTTGCATGGCTATTAGATTATTCTTACATTTATTGAAATGATTCACACTTCTTATAGTTTAAGAAACTAAGTCATTTATACTAAATAAAATAAATCTTTATAAATTTATTCGAGTTTGAACGATATATATATATATATACACACACAAACACACACACACACACACACACACACACACACACACACTCTCTCTCTCTCTCTCTCTCTCTCTCTCTCTCTCTCTAAAACAAGGTTGATTATTTAACATTTTAAATATATTTTTTACCATTTAAAATTAACAATTTTAATTGCATATTTAAGAAAACCCATCATTTTTTCTAAAAACGAAACCTAAAAGCCACTAAAGTTGCCGGTTCACCAAACCTGAACAGGTGTTTCCTTTGTCCATATCCCTCCCTTTTTACTCTTTCCTTCCTCCCATTCTCCTTTTTAAGAAAAATTCTTACTTTTATCCCCTCACTTTTTAGTAGTTTCCCATTACGTATTTTGTTTATAAGCAAACACAATGCTTTTCTGCAGTATCGTACAAAATCCTTCCATCCTATTTCCTTTTCTTTCACTTTTAAGCCTCTTCTAGATAAATTTTTCATTTAATTAGTGGTGAAATGTTAGACCCCGTATTTCTTTAATTAAGGATGATTATCCAATCGGGAAACTTTGTTGGGGATGTCGTGTAATTTG
>JAPFFP010073651.1:0-23716 GCA_026153255.1 Solanum medicagineum
AAGTCAAATCTCAACTTTGTTTCTGATTTATGTTCATACTCGTAGGGGCTATGGATGGGGATTATTTGTGCACTGCTAGTGCAAAACGTGGCACTTATCGCAATAAATATATGCACGAATTGGGATAAGGAGGTGAGTCTGTCTCTCTTTTCGCGAAAATTCTTGATATAATATGGTTGATTCTGTGAAGAAGTTGGCTTATATAACATGAAAATCAAACATCTTTCTCCATTCTAACATTCAGAATTGAATATATATGCATATAAATTGCTCATTAATTACCTTTTACTCAGTAGAATTCAGTGGCGGAGCCAACATTTTCATCGAGGGTGTTCATATTTTTAGAACATGGATGGGTGATTTTTGTATCAAGGGTGTTCAACAATTGATATATATCAGAATATGATCTATATTTAAACTATATATTCGAAAAAGAATTTCGACAAAGGATGTTCATCTGACCACCCTTGAGTGAATGTAGCTCCGGCACCGGTAGAACTATAAGTGTTATCCAATCCTCACCAGTTCTGAAAGCAAACTCTTTTTTCCTTTTGTTTCTCCTAACTCAGTGTTTGGTACCTGCATTAATTAGCCTTTCCTAATAAAGGGCTTTCTATATCCAAGGCTCGAAACTAGACCTCTGGTTAAGGATGCAGGAGTGGCTATTCCAACCCCGTGTGGCGACCAAAAAGCTAACATAGACCCTTTTTATCTTTGATATTAGGCAAGAAAAGCTGTGAACAGAGTTCGCGGTTGACATTTGGTGCACCTTCTCAGACGAGGAATCACGAGTGTTGATTGTTGGAAATATATCATGTAAATGGAGAGAAGGTAACATTTTCAAATTATATAGTACATATTTTTTCACTGTATCATTCTTTACATCCCATTCGGAACGTTAATTTTCATATTTTTTGGCATTCTAAATGGAAGAATTGTACAAGTTCTACATGTAAAGTATAAAAGAATTCAAGTATTTTGTCATTTATTTGTGACCCTTTCGTGTTACTATTCTCTTTTTGTGAAAGAGGAGCGAGAGACGTTCTTTTCTAAATAGACAAAAAAAAAAGTAAGATAAACAAATTTAAGTCATTGTCAATATGTTAGAGGTATTTTTAATCCTTTTTCCCATTTTTTTAAGTAGTGATAGATCGAGTTGGTTATCTTTCTTATGGAGATATTGAAATAAAATAAGTTGTCCTGTTATAGTCAGGCACTTTAATTGTTCAATTTGTAATTATTGAGATAAAAGTGTTAGACTTATTCCATATATGTATCGAGAGAATATAGCAGATACATATGAATTAATTAAGGTGCGCTTAGACTGACCTAGTTTAGAATATCAAATGAACAAAGAATTATTGGATCAACTGTTTGTTGGAATAAATGAGAAATTGATCAATTAAACAAGTAAATAGCAGTAAAGTAAATAATGATTTTACACATAATTAAACAACTAATTAAGTAGTAGCATAGCCACTTTTTATGTCTTGATGATTGAAGGTATAGTATAAATGAGACAAACTTATGGACCACTTGAGTAATAATGTTAAACAAATTTTGTAGCGGTAGAATTGATCTTGTGAATCGAATTTTTTTTTTACTCATAAAAATTTCTATTCGATTTGAAAAAAAAGAAAAAGAAAAGGTCTTTTCATTATATTCGAGAATATGAAAAGAAGAGTTAAAGGGCTGATTTATAATCATCCTTTCACGCACGAATCATTCAACTAATTACTCCATTTATTATAAGATCAATAATTTATTTGGTATCCTCTCAGTTTCATATTAAGTGAATCGTTGGGTCATTTTACAATGTTAAGAAAAAGAAATAAAGACAAAATTTAATCATATTTTTTCATTTTTACCCTTTTCAAACTCCACACACTCATTTAATGCATCATTTATTTCTCATACGAAACTCAACCTTAGAAACTTAATTAATGAAGGGTAAAATTGGGAAAAAAAATTCAACACATCCCTTGAAAAGTAAACAATTCACTTATTTTGAAATATAAAAAAATTCCCTAACAATTAACTTAATATGAAATAGAGGGAGTACGTGGACAAGTTGCGTTTATGAGAATAGAATTATAATTAATGCTAGTACTATTATTTATCTCTTTGATATTTTTGTTGAAATAGTATTAAGTTGGATGTCTAGGTAATATACAACAATAATTAACCTAAAATACTTGTTAAGCAAATTTTATTAGAGGTGTACATTACTCAACCAATTTTATTCATAATAATTCGAAAATCTAAATTTGGTTATTACTATTTCGTATGATTATTTAATACTAAGTGCATTAAGGAAAAGAAGTAACAAAATTCTCCTTGATGTACAAGTAAATCAAAATATATGTATTTGCTACAAAATGTGTATCCATGCATATATTCTGTATATCATGTGTATATATACATACACATATATATATATATATATGAATATCTGTACAAAATGTGTTCAAACGTGAAAGTATAATATCATGCACATCTTCTAGCTAGTTCTATTCCGTCCACTTAGAAATCAAAAAAAAAAAACTCTCGTTATCATATTTTAGAATATCAAACGAAGAGTTAAGGGCTGATTCACGATCATCTTCTCACTCAAGAATCATGATATACATGTTATATATGTGTAATGTCAACAACCTATCCAACTAATTACTCCATTTATTATACTTGATCAATAATTTATTTTGGTAGATGGACAAGTTGTACTTATGAGAATAGAGTTATACTTAATGCTAGCACTATATATGAGGTGATTTTCAAACTGAAAACTCGAGGTTGAAACCCATTTCATCTCTGAATATCAATGCATATATTCTGTATATCATGTATATCCGTAAAAAATGTGTTCAAACGGAAAAGTATAATATCATGCACATCTTCTAGCTAGTTCTATTGCGTCCACTTAGAATAAATGGAGATTCTCGAACGAGAAAAAAAGGACAGTTGACATCTATTAAACAAAATTAAGAATGAAGTTATACTGCAATTTGATCCAAAGACTAAAGAGAGAAACCAGAAGATAAGGGGCGAATGACATTCACACATGATGTTTGAGTTGATGCTTTTAGATCGATTTCAAATATGAATTTTAACTCTAAACTAGTCTGAATCGCTTATGATGTTTCTTGAATTTTGTATATAGCTTCGTCTAGGCCTTTTCAACAAACCTCTATCACATTCATGCAAGGTAGTAACTTAGAAAACAAATCTTCTTTTTTAGAGTCAGACAATATAAATTTTGGCTAACATTTAAAGATTGAATATATTTTTTTATCATATTAACATAAAAAAAGTTATAATTCATAGTACTTTTTGAATAGTTTTTGAATATCTAAATTTTTTTAAAATACCAAATTAATGTTATCCAATTCAACTTTAAAAGTTAGTCAAATTAACTCATATTTTCGTGTTTCAACAAATACAGACTAGAAAATTTGAAATCTATAGTATACACTATAAAAATAGAAAGTTCCACTAAAAAATAATATCAAAAATGGCTTTCAAGATTTGATTCTACATAATTTAAACTAACTAGTGGCTGTTAAGTTTTCTTTTAATGCACTTATAAATGTTTGCATTGCTGCCCAGATCATGTGTTATAAGGGTTGAACATGACCAGCTACTTATAAAATAAAATAATAAACAAAAATTTATTTACTTAAAATAGTCATATTTTACTTTACTACTTATATATAAAAAAATAATTTAGCAACTTTTGATCGTAATTGCCTGCTTGAGCAACTTTCGGTTATCCTGCCTACTTCAGATGCCTGCTTCTTCGCCTTTATTATATGGGGTCAATACAAAATATTCCATGGGCTTTTTAATTTAATCTTTTCAAAGGCACTTGCGTATTGACGTGTTTGCTTCAATTATTTCATAATATTTTTTTAGCTGCTTCAATTATAATTTACAATAATTTTTGAAATATAGATAAAAAATCTATATTGGCTACTTCTTTGAGCATCTTTCGGCGAGTCAATAAAAAATAATTTGTGGGTTTTTTAATTTAATCTTTTTAAGGCAGTTGTATATTGACATGTCTGCTTCAACTAGTTCATAATATTTATTTAGCTGCTTCAATTATAATCTTACAATATCTTTAAAAATATATAGAAAAATCTATCGATGTAACATAAATCAAAACTAAAAAATAATTTATATTGAGCCCGTGCTAGCATGGGCTTTCGCCACTAGTGTAGATATATAATATCTTGATTAGATTTTTTTTGAGAAAAGGTTAGTTGTGGATATGTAATATCTTGATTAGATTTATAACAACTCATATGCTACGTACTAACAAACTAGAATTATGGCAGAGCGATAAATACTTCTTCATCCTTAATTAAAAGTCTCGAGTTTGAGTCTTCTTAGCTATCGAGTCGCTTTTATTAAGAAAAGATTTATCTTCAGTGTGAAACTATTCAGCATAAATTCAAATTTAATCGAGCTCCAACGTGTGTATGGAACATAACAGTTAATCACTTGTAAAGAAAAGTTGAAAAGTATCAACATGCATTAGGTATTTGTGGGCCATATAGTTGTTGCAGTAAGACATAGTAACACTTTTCAGAAGCAATTAAAAATACAAACTGTTAATTATGTTAAGCATTTTCCACTAAGACAAAATTAAGAATTTTTGACAAATTAATATTCAAATTAAAATAATAATATAACAAATATTGGTTCACATCTGATTAGACAAATAATAATATAACTAAGATTAAGCTGTTAATTATGCCAATCATTAGTTCTCCGTTTTCATTTATTTGTTTGACTTCCTTTATAAACTGTTTAATTTTTGACAAACTTTAATTCTGACTTTCTACCAGACATATCTAAAAGAGTATATTACACAACTAAACAAATATATGATATGTATTTAGATTATATTACTATAGTTTGAAAAAAAAATTACAATTTATAGCTATAATTAGAATTTTATTGTTATTTTCTCTCTCCTCTCTTCTGCTCGCTCGCCTCTCTCCTCTCTCTCTGCAATCTCTTGCTAGATCGATAAATACATATATATACGAGTTGCATATATACAATTATTTTACAGATATACATATACAATTCAACTCTCTCCACTCTCTACCATCTCTCGCTCGCTCTCTCTTCCTCTCCCAAACTCGGACGCCTCTCTCCTCTCTCTCCCAATCTCGATTGCCATTAAATCAATGTATATTTTTGTTGATCAAACTAAAGAGATTTTCTTGGTTAGAATATCTATTAGAAGTATTGAGAAATGACTTATCTTTTCTTTTAATTTATTTAATTAATAATTGTATTTTCTTAAAAAAAAATAGATATGCAGCTAGGCAATCCCCTTTTATTGGATGTCACAATTCACGTGGTTGCTCATTCCACTTTTTAAATACATTTTTTTGTGTGATCCTTCAAGCCATATGAACTCATTTGTTCATATATGTTTCTAAAAATATTTGGAAAAAACTTGGCAAATATTGTTTGGTTATATGTAACTTGTCATCATTTGATAAATATTTTTATTAATCAATTTAAAATAATTAGATACTAGAAAAAGTTGATATTTAGGTCAAGTTCCATTATTTGGGAACTTCTTAAAAATTTAAAAATCACTTCAAACTCCTATATTTAATAAAAACACCTATTAGTTATAGTTTTGGATTGAATTTCAGTTTTTCGTTATACAAAATATATACAATTGTAAACATATTTTATATAAATCAATTATATTTTCTTTTTATTTTCTTCTTCCTTTTTTAAATGCGTGTTAATTATATTCACCGTCATGATTTTTTATGGAACATGTTTATTATAAAATGATAATACAAACTTACAAATATTTTTAATAGTTTTATAACTTATGGTTATAAATCATAATTCTAGAAAAAGTCAAAACATTTTTTTCCAAATTATGACCAAACCCGGTGAAACTTCACCAAAAATGATTTGCCAAAAATTTTGAAAGTCTATGGCCAATCTCTAGTTTTTTAAAAAATATTTAAGGACGTACAAATGTTACTTTCCACTATTATTTTTTTATTATTTCTAAACTATTCTTTTAAAAAATGTTAATTAAAAAGCTCATTATATCATAAAGGATAAATTTGAAAAAAAAAATTTCAACAATTCTCTTAAAATTTAAATAATTCACTTATTTTGAATTATAAAAAATATTTTAATAATACACTTAATATGAACTGTAGAGTACATAAACTATCATTAAGAAATATTTTTATGTAATTTCAAAAAATATTATGATGGTGATACTTGGCGCATTGAGATACAGAGAAGAGCCAAAGAACTTGTGAATTAACGTCACTCATAAAACTCATTTTTTCTATTAATCCTAACATTTTTCCCTTATTAAAGACTTATTTATCTAAAGAAAATATTATCAAAATAATTCAACCAATTAAATATAAAAATTTTGAACAAATATTTTCTCCGTACCAAACACATCCTTAGAATACATAAATATTATAAAAAGTATCATATAGACAAAGATGGATGCAAACTTATAGTACCAGATTCACATGGTTAAACTTATAGTACATATCATTTAATTAATGATTTGGTTTCCTAACCTACACTATCAATCATTATCATATCTAGTGGACCTCTTGTCCCTTTAACTATCCAAGAGTCTAGAATCCATAAAGTCTTAGTTTCAAAGTAGAGAAGAAAAGGGAAAGATGGCAAGTAATTTCTTGGAAGAGGGATTGTTAGTAAAAGATATACTAGAAGGTAATAATAATGTTGAAGTGAGACATGTGATATGGATGGAGATGAAGAAGATTGGTTATTTGGCAGGACCAATGGCAGCAGTGACACTATCACAATACATGTTACAAGTAATATCATTGATGATGGTTGGCCATTTAGGTCAACTTTACCTCTCTAGCACGGCTATTGCTGTCTCCCTTGCTTCAGTCACACGTTTTACTCTTATTGTGAGTATATCTTTCTCTATATATGATAATATCATCACTTTTGTAATAATAATAAAATAAGATCGCGTTCATTATAAATATGATATATTTTTTTACCTTTCAGGGTGGTTCAGTGATTTGGGCTTGACACTTCCATGTTGGAGGTCTCAAGTTCGAAACCCCTTACCAGCAAAAGCAAAGGGTTTGTCTTCTGGGTCGAGCTCGTCGCACAACGCTTGTTTAGTACGGGTTACCTCTCCTATATATGTGGTTTGCGAGTTAATGCATACGAGCGGGGAATACCCCGTGCACATCCAGAAGATAGTAGTTACGGGTTCCCCTTGTTATCAATAAATAAATGAATAAGTATGATATATCAAAAACATAACCTTAGATAAGATTAGTATGTTAAGAGATCACAAATAAAGGTAAAAATGTTAATAGATATAATTGAGAGTTGACGTGTCTTATTACTGGTCTATTTATATTTTCTATCAGTAACCGCACCTTTTTATTGTTGTTACAATTTCTTGCATATATATATATATATACATGCTGCGTACTACTTTGCTATTAGTTGTTATGTTTTTTGGAAATTAGAATTATTTCTTCAACACATATAGGAATGGCAAGTGCACTTGAAACACTTAGTGGCCAAGCCTATGGGACTCAACAATACAAAGAAGTTGGAACTCAAACTTATACAGCCATATTCTCTCTTTTAATTGTCTCTATTCCAATCTCCATATTATGGATATACATGGAATATATACTCATATTCATGGGACAAGATTCACAAATTTCACATGAAGCTGGAGGTTGTTAAAGTTCTTGTTACCTACACTCTTTGGCTATGCAACTCTTCAACCACTTATTAGGTATATATTGTTGAAATGTGTCTCTGTCTTTTTATTTAATTAGTAAGTATTTGATTGTATTTAATTTAACATGTTTTTTCATGTGTGGACCTAAACTATTTTTTACTGAGTCAAATAGTGAATATTCTTTTTGATAATGGGCGGCAGAATTAGAAAGAAGTGGCCGAGCCAGAAGTTTTACTAAGAGATATCAAATTATAAAGAAAAAATTAGACACACGTAAAAAAAATGAAATAAGGGACGAGAGTCAACATATGTATATATACAAAAATTTTACCTAGCTAAACAGGACAATTTTCAGTCAAACCTTAACATAAAGTAGCTCTGGCCTGATAGTGGCAGAGTTAGAAGTTTCATTAAGGAGTGTCAAAATATAAAGAAGTAAATTTACGAGAAGCCAAGGACGGTCAATATGTAACATATATACACATAAAAAAAATAATTTTACCTAGCTACATAGTCTAATTTACAGACGAAACAGTGTCGGTTGACACTCCAAGTACATATGACTCCACCACTAACCACTAACCACTGGCAGTAAGATTCAACATATATCAAGATCTCTAATATGTACCTAATCTGCTATCATATTGAAGTGTGTGCTCATATCACTTAAAAGTGTTAATTAAGTTAATATTCTATTAGTATTATATTAAAGATCAGAACACATATTTATTTGAGTTAAGGATCTTCTAGAAATAGTTTCTCTATCTCAATAAGGTATTGGTAAGGTCTGCATATATTTTACCCTCCCCAGACTCCACTTGTGGATTTCACTGAATATGTTACTGTTAATTATACTATATCTCAATTCTTAACAGGTATTATCTAATGCAAAGTATGATCATTCCCTTGCTCAAGCTCATGTTTGACAATAACTATCCATTTACCACTATGTTGGGTGCTAGTTTTCCACACTGGATTAAGGAATCTTGGGGCTGCATTTGCTATGGACATATCAATTTGGTTAAATGTCACAATTCATGCTTCTCCTACTTGTGAGAAAACTCGTGTGCCAATTATTTCTTGGGAGGTTTTATATGGGATGAAAGAGTTTTTCAAGTTTGCAATTCCTTCTGCCATCATGATTTGGTATGTATTTAACCTGTATACATATCACGATACATCATAGCTGTAGATTTTTTTTTCCATCTCGTTTTTTTTAACGAATACATCTCGCCATATTCATCATCTAGCCCCTATTAATTATGATGCATTGTTTCAATTCATTTAGTCTTTGGTTGGGACAGATTAATTGCTTGACTTGGTCTAAGTAACATGTGAAGGAGTTAATAACTTGTCAGAACTATTTATTCATATTATATGAATGTTCTTGAGCAGGAGATCGATATGTCTGCTTGTCATGAAATTATTTTGTGGCTTTGTTTATATTTTATAGGAAAAATTATGTGACTAGGTAAATATATATATATATTATTCAATTATATTTATCATAGTTATAGTATTAAACAATTACTGCTCATCACTTATGTTTCATTCGAGTTGCTAGGAGTCATTTCGAATTTGCATATCGAAAGCGAAGTATACATATGAAAATGTATATTGGCAGTGAATTATACAAACAGAAATAATCATAGTAATAAAACTACTTACCTTGTTTGTGGTTGCGAATTATACAAACGAAAATACCCATAATAACAAACACAACTTTACCTATAGAGCATAATTAGGTAAACTGTAGCTAAGAAATATAATTAAGACATACCTATTAGTAGCTATATTTGAAAATTCCTCTTTTTTATACATACTCTGTTCAATCCTCAATGGATGCTACATAATTGATCATTCTACATTTGTTTTAACATTTTCAGTCTTGAGGGATGGTCATTTGAGATAATCATCTTATTATCTGGCCTTTTACCAAATCCACAACTTGAAACTTCAGTGCTTTCAGTATGGTGAGTTCCACTCTCTTTCAACAACTCATTTTGAGATGAGATATCCTACATTGGCAAAACACAGAAGAAATATTGGGTATATAAGTAAAGGGTTGGTCAGGCGCCTTTTGGGGTGAGCCCAAAGGGATAAATCCGTGATGGGCTAAGCCCAAAAGTGGATAATACTTCATAGTGTTGAGCGGACAATACTTCATAGTGTTTGGTCAGATGCCCAATATCGACAAAACACAGGAGAGATACTGAGCCCAAAGGGATAAATTCGTGATGGACTAAGCCTAAGAGCGGACAAAGAAATCAAGATGTGTCAATATATAACATATATGCATAAAATGTTATTTTTATCTAAATACACAATATAATCATTCATTTTTTTTTTGGGTATATATATATGCTTCAGTAATATATTTTTTGTAACATTCTATTACACAGCCTCAACACTCTCTCTACCCTATACTCAATCCCCTATGGTCTCTCTGCTGCTGTTAGGTATGCCTTAATATTTATATTATTTCTATATTTTAACATGTTGTAACACGTTACTTACTTTATTCTTCAAGTACTAATCTCACTTATTACCGAGAGTTCGATGTAATTATCTCTTGAGTACTTTAAATTTTTTGCATTAACAATGTAAAAAGTAACAATACTGATATATACTGTTTAAATTCATCTTCTTTTAAGTGATCTAATAGTGCAAAAGTTATGATACTATTTACTGTATGGAAGTCAACAATTTATGTGTCTAATAGTAATAATAGTATATGTGCACACCCATGTGATCAAAGGCGGAATCAGAATTTTTAATAAGAGGTGTTAAATAAAAATATATATGTTGCTTTACCAAGAATAAGAACACATGACCTCAAGCAATTTTTACAACCCCTTAACCATTACATTAAAAATTTAGCTTGTGTCAACAAATATAAATGTTTTTATAAATATTTATTAAATCAAAATTTTGACCTATATATAGAATGTAATTTTTCGATGAAGGGGTGTCGCTTGACACCCCTCGGCCAAAGGTGGCTCCGCCCCTGCATATGACACATGTGCATATATTCTCTCACAAGTTTTCTCCTGAAAATTATAATCTTCTTAATTAAAATTCTGACTCGACTACTGATAACAAAAAAATGACGTAATGATGAAAGCTACTTTTTTATTTTCAGCACAAGAGTTTCTAATGAATTAGGAGGTGGAAATCCACAAGGAGCTAGAACATCTGTATTAATTGTAATGATACTTGCAGTCATGGAGGCAATATTAGCAACCACAATCCTCTTTGCTTGTAGAAATTTTTTGGCTATATTTTCAGCAATGACAAGCAAGTTGTGGAGTATTTGTCAAAATTGGCTCCTCTTGTTTGTTTATCTGCCATAATGGATACCATGCAAGCAACTCTTTCTGGTGAGACACTTTCTCCATTATCGAGTTTAACTTATATACATTGATAATTATAGAAAAATTATAGGTTATTTACCATGTTTTGCATGTGATATATCAATCTAATTAAAATGAACTTAATAAACAATTTTTACACTATCATGTCATTTTTAATGATTATAGTATATAACTTGTTTTATTGTTATAGTAAATAAATAAATAACCTGCTTTATTTTATAAATTCTAAATTATGATTTTTATGGAGAGTTAACTACAGATATATTTGACTGATATAAAAAATGTTTTATGTTATTGATGTATATATAAGTCAATCTCATCTAAAATTGCTATAAAAGTTACATACAATTGGCTTTTAATTAGGCTAAAATAATTTTACCCTGAAAGCGTATATGAGTTTAAGTTATATGCATCATCAGTGTAAGTGTTTCTTTTTCTTTTTTACCTTATCAAGTCGTCGCAAAGGATGTTTATAGGCAAGTATTGAATTTGTTCGTAATCTCCAGCTAATATGTCGTTAAATGGGAAGGGCTTGAAAATTTCGTTGGTTAGTTATCAAACCTAGTGTTTTGATCTGTTTTTGGTTTGTGTTGTATTCAACTATTTATTTACTTTATTAGTAAAGTTCTCAATATAAGTTGGACCAGTCTATTTGAATTAGTCTTTGAAATTTTATGGGTCAGATCGGACTAGCTCATTGTCTTGGTGGCCCAGAAAATAGTCAGTCTAATTCACAACTACGAGGGTTATGGGCCTATCAAAAGAAGGAAAACTTATCTAATTACACTTCTTTATTTATTATATTTTTCATTATTCTCATCCATTCTCACAAATTTCAAAAATCTCTTCTTTCCATCCGGATAAATTGATTCAGTAATTTGGACACATTAATTCTAATTCTTAAATTATCTCCATGTTAAATGCATCATGCTTTAAATGTTATCTACTGATATTTAAAAATCCCAATTTTAGTATTTGAAATTGAATAAATGTATCCATATTACTGAATTAATGTATTCGAATTGCCATATTTTTTAAGAAATTTCTGTAAATTGAAAAAAGGTAGAAAAAAAATAGTAATTAATTACTTACACTATGTGATTTATGTAAACCCACCTAAAAAGAATATAAATATGTTTTTTTTATAATTTAAATTCTAATTTTAAAATGCTAGCATAATTATTAACAAGACAATATCATCTGGTCTTTCCTATTTGCTAACCAAGTCTCAAATTCATAATAAAATAATTTTAATAATAACTATTAAGTTTGACTTCAAATAAAGATTTAATTGTATGACTTCAACTTGAAATAATTGTCATCTTATGAAATATTTTGGACACTAAGGGTACAAGAAAATATTCTTAATATTTATATGGATGGTTTAAGACTTCAAGTTTAGACTCCGACACATTTTCCAATTGTATATCACGTACATATTTTCTCTTCAGCGTATTTTTTGACGAAAAACTTACATAGATATACTATATTAAGAAAATATTTACCATTTATAGCAATAATAATTTCTTTCACTATAATACACTATAGTACACAGAACTATTTATAAAACATATATAATACAAGTTTTATTAATGTATAATACATTTATTACATGCTTTAATACATATTATATCAATTTCTTATCACACAAGCACAAGATATCTTAAACACTTATAATACGTTTATATTGTATGCATAATTCACTTTTAACACAAACGTAGGTTTATCATAGTATTGCTATATATAGTTATAAATGATAATAAATAAAAAGTATCACTTAAATCAGTAATTATTTACTAAAAAGTACTCACTCAAAAAAAAATTTCTTTTTCGATGATGTATATCACATTATGTTATGTATAACTAACTACATATCACACATTACCCAAAAAAAAAACTAAATATCACAAATTACCCCCCAAAAAAAAAACTACATATCACACAATTGGCAATGTATATTAGATATACATACACTCGGCTACAACATGCTCATATAAATATGTACAATCTAACAGGAAACTAAGTCATGAAGCACTAGAATCTGAATTTTTTTTTAAAAAAAAAAATTTAATTGAACAAATATATTCTTAAACTTTTAAGTTTAAAAAATTTCCAAGTCTACATTTATTTAGGATAATAAAGTGAGCTCCCAAAATTTGATCAGGTAGGATAAAAAAAGAAAGGAAAAGAAAAAGGAAATTGATTTACCAAATTAAAGTTTTTGGGTGTAATTTTGACCTTTGATCATGCCATAACTATATATATATATCTTAAATAGTCTATTCATATAACATGATATCTTGTTATTTTGATCCCCACAGATTCATTATAATGACTAATTCAGAAAGAACAGTATCTATTTAAAAAAACATAAAATAATTAAAGATGTAACCAAAAATGTAACCGACCTAAATGCAACCAGAAAAGTTATGACAATATTATTATATGGACCTCAACAATTAGTGCTGTCAATAATTAAAGTCTTAATTGTTAACATGCCAATTAGCTGTGGTTATTTATTATTAGCTGAAATAATAATTCATTATGGTCTTATTGATTGATGTTTCAACAAGTATTAAATAAATAAATCAAGTTTAGGGTGTGATGGGGTAGGGAGGAATATATTTTTCATCACCTTTTACCAGAAAATAAATAGAGTTCTTACTTATCTTTTAGTGTGTGATTATATAATAAAAAAAATTTAAACACTTTTCGTCAATTTTTTTTTAAAGTGAAGTTTTTATGTATTTTTTAGTGTTTACATATAAATTAATTAATTGTCTTGTGTTTATATACTATCACCTACTTTCCGTTGTAGTCGTTTTTGTTTCTTTGTTTTTCTTTTTTTTTCATATCTAGTGTCTTCTGCTTATGGGACTGAATATTTTTGAGACGGGAGTCTTACGGAGACAGTCTCTCTATCTCCATGAGGTATGGCTAGGTCTGCATATATTTTATCCTTCGCAGACTTCACTTGTGAGACTCTACTGGGTGTATTATTGTAGATTGTATAAAAATTAATAATTATATCTTAAAAAGATTTATCGTCGAGCGCAATTATAATTTATATTATGTTTAAGTAATTTCTATTATTATCTTATCTTAAATTTCAAAACTCTCAAATTAACTTTAAATTCTAGCTTTGCTTCTAAATTTATATATGTATGAGTCTTTATTAAAAAAGAAAAATGATGTGAACTCTCATACTAATTTAATTCGACCAAAGTTTGGAGAAGTCAAATTAAATCTTTCTCTTAATCTAGATTATTAATTACCATTTTAAATTGAACTAGATGAGCTTTTGGACCACACCTATTAGGAGTCCAATTTAGTACAAGGTAGAATTATTATTTTAAATTGGAAAGAACGTCTTATGTAGGACTAACTTTTATAAAGAAACAAAAAGTTTTGTTTAACAATTAATTAAGTTATGATTTGACATTTCTTCACATTTTCTGATATTTTATTGAACGATGAGTTTTAATATATTAGTTTAACTTATATATTAATATTAGTTATCGACATAGAAAAGTGCAAAATTAATAATTGGAAAAATCAGTACGATGAAGAAAATGTCACATATAATTTAATATCCTCATGGTTTTTTCTAAAAATAATAATTAAAAAAAAAGAATGTTTTATATACCTTACTTTCCCATCTGTATAATAAAATTAGTTAAACTACTTGATACTATATTATTTAAATTAAAATTCATTTTTCTAAATGATACACAAGATATTGTACTACAAGTTATAATTAAGTTTCGATTCTTATAACAAAATAATAAAACTAATATAGTTTAAGATATTAATTACACTATTATACAAGAAATATTTAGTGGCAATGAATTTTCTAGCAAAATTATTTAGGACCAATTTAGTTAATGTCATTATACTAAATCGCTAAACCTTTAATGACATCAATATAAATTGTTAATTATAAATATTAGTATTGTATTAATGCTGACAAATATTATATAGCAATAATTATATTATTATTACTAAATACTTACCACTAAATTCTTAAATTAAAATTTCGCTTGGTTTGATCTAAAATTTGAATAGTTTAAAATAAAATCTGATGAAAAAAGTACTACGATAACAAATGCTGTAATATATTAAAGATTATAAACTTTAAAAGCTATCATTTATACAAAATATTACTATAATAATGTATTTCAAAAATCTTTTATTCTCTTTAAATTTTTTATCATACATAAACTTCGTCACGATAATAGCAACAAATGGAATTAATGTTTTTCTCTAGTATTTGAAACTAAAATTAAAAAAATTATATCATCCCAATTTTTTGAATATTTTATAAGGTATAATTAAAATTAGACTTGTTTTTTAGATCATCCCAAATATATCGATTTCTTGAAGTGCATTCTTGAAAAAGTATTTCAATTCTTCATCAAAAAGTTAAGAGTGTAAAATCTTGTAGCGGTATTGTTTGATTTAAAACTCTCAAAGGAGTATTTAATTTGCATAAGTTTTGTCATATTGTTTCATGGAGTATCTATAACAATATCTTTTAAATTTGAACATATTTAATTAATTATATACTAATTAAAGGACAAAGGTCCAAAATCTAGTCGCCAAAGGACTAGAACCTATGTTATATTTATATTTGAAATATGTTATATTTATAGATTAAATTTAACATGTTAATATATAAAATATATTACATAATATAGTAATAGGTTATTCAGTTTGATTCAGAAATTTTTTGATTTCTTTTATGAATTAAAAAGATCATTCAATTGTTCAAGACAATTATAAATTTAAATAAAAATTTATTATTTTATTAAAAATAACAAAAATCAATTTGATATAATTAAATTAAATTTAATCGACTTTTTATATTCGTATGACATCTTACTTTATAAATATTCTCATTGTCCATGTCTCCATGATGATATTCTGACTAGGCATCCATTTAAAATTAAATAACATCAAATCAGTACGTTGTGTTTGAAGCAAGAAAGGTCTCTTTTTTGTTTTTACGTTGAAAGTCATGTTTGATTTAAAATTGTTTCAATTTATGTGATATTTTTCTAATTTTTAAGAGTCAAAGAGTTTAAGTGTAATATTTCATAAAATTATCGAAATATTTCCAAAATATAATCATGCGCATAACGCGTCTTCCAAAGCTCCGATGGGAAATCCAAGATGGGATTCGCAATCAGCGCAAAACATTGAGTAGGAAATGGTCTCGACCAGATTTTAGAGAAATCGAGTAAAAAAAAAATAATTTTTGCTAATTAGTTCATAAATAGTGTCAGTCCGCGCCCCTGGCCCAACGTGGACAGGGCGCGGAGTGACACTTATATTTTTTCGAATTTTTTGAAGGAAAGTTCAAAATTCGTTCCGTGGAATTTTTGCAAAAAATACACTGGTCCGTGTCCTTGGCGCGTCGTGGACCAGTGCATGATTTTTGAAAATTTTCTTTTAAATTCGACAAGGGTCTTTTTGTCATTCACAATCCTATTCTAAGTCTTAAAACGTGTTTTAAAGTCCTTTTATTCGTACGAAGGGTTTCAAACCCATTATTTTCTTAAGTCTAAAGCGTATCCTGAGAGAGGAAGAAGAAAGGGTTTGAAGGTTCAGGAATTAAGCGTCAAATTATTGAAGAAAATTAGTAAAATCTTCATCCCAGGTATATAATGGCTACCCAAAACATGGGAGTGTTCTCCCATGTGCCCCGTTGAATGTAGTAGATTGATAGTTGATAGGTGATGGGTCTTGGTTATAATTCTTGAATGTTATCTTGAAAACCACTATTATTTTACACATATTTCTTAAATTGATGATCATCATAACTTGAATTAACTGTTTAAATGATTTATTGTATGATTATGTGTATACTCTGCATGATTTCCTTAACTAAGGACTCCAAGAACGAACTTAGGGATAATGTCTAGAGTCTTGACCATTTAGGTATGTTGTTTGTTGTGGTTCAAGTCCTTAGATGAATGTATGGATGACTAAAGTTGGTGAAATTAGTATCCTTAGAGTCTAAATGAAATTGAAATTAATCTTGAATGAATGCTCCTACTCTTTTAGTTGATAGATGATGAGATAAGTTGAGGTTTTTTGCCCGAAGAGGCTAGGTGTTACGCTGAAAAATAGCTTTCATTTTGAAAATAATGTTCGAAAATCAAAAATTGATTGAAAACTCAATTAATTTGAGAAAAAACCAATTTTTTTCGAAATTCGAAGGAAAACAAAGTCGCCACCTAATTTTGCAGATAATTAGGAAACCAATAAATATTTAAAAAGATCTAACAGAAAAATCTTTTTCAATCCAAAGTAAAGGTTCGGGTTCACATTTCCACTTCGAGAAGGTTTTACGCACTCGAAATGGCCGCTAAATGTGGTTATCCGGCAATTAGAAAATTTGACTAACTTTTGACTTGAAAAAAAAGATTGACTGATTTTTGAGATTGATTAATTCTGAAAGACTTTGACTAAACTTGAAAAGATTTGACTAGACACAAGTAAACTGGAAGCAGTTGACTAAACTTGGAAAATTTGACTAAGTTTAAAGATTAAACTAACATGATAAAATCACATTTTTTATTTTTCTTTTAATTTTTTCATTTTATTATTTTTTTAATGCAAACACACTCTTTTTGAAATTAAAATAACATAAATGGTTTTGATATGCTGAGAATTTAATTAGATTGAAACCAATAATAATAAAATGTTAGCATCCACACAAATACAAATATATATAAAAAAAAAATAAAGGGAGATTGAAATGATTTCGGGCCTTTATCCCATTTTAATCCTTTGTTGCCACTTTTGGGCTTTTTCTTGTGCTGCTGTATATATACATGCATATCAGTGTGTATAGTGCAATTCTGACTTCACGGGATCCGTATGTCATCTTCTTTCTTCCGGGAATTGGGCTGACTTGGTGAACAAGAAGTTTGGGCCTCCAGGGCCCAAGGAATGCAAAAGGGGTGGAGTCCAAAATGGACTCGGATAGAATTCACATGAAACAAAACAAGTAAAACACATGAGTAACTCAAAAATATTTAATAGGAAGACAATTTAATGTTTTGCTATATTGTTATCAAAACAAAACACATCACTCACTGTAAAAAAGGCGTGAAGTTAATATCAAAACAAGTTGTGACATAGTGATAAAAGAAACATGCATACTAGACATACTTCTAATACCACAAAGAGCTACGACGTGATAATCTTGAATACTAGTGAGTAAATTGAGACTAAGGATGAGTTAAAGGAATCATTAGTTGAGTTAAAGGACGTGTGGGGAGATGGATTGTCGGGGAACGTTGGGGACTGTCAGTTGTTGGTCGAAGAAGAAGGGGAAAGGGTTTTTGGTTTTTTCTGGTTTTTGAAAGGGGAAAGGGATGGCATGTAGAAGAAAAGGAGAAAGAAAAGGAATTGGGGGCGCGTGGCCCCCATGCGCTGCATATAATAATTTCTTTTTAAATAATTGTTTCAAAATCATTAAAACAAAAATAAGAGCTCGATGATTAATTTATGTCGTGGAGGGTAAAAATTGAGTGTCAACAGCTGTCCCTTTCTTTGGATATGATCGATGAAAGAGATCGTGGACAAAGAAACTTGACTAACTCAATTTTAGCCGACCACGTTTCATCTTCTAAAAACTGACTTTGAGAAATTATGGCCGGACTCTGGTTTCGGGTTTCCTACATATCTCAGGTTACATGAGAATTCAGGCCACTTGTAGTTCAAAAACGCTTGACTTTAGGCACGAATTTGAAAGAATTCAAAGCTATCCCAATGCCGAATTATGGAGAAATTGGAATGCTTGGGAATGAGATTTTGGGAGTAAATGTTAGAATGCAGTCGAGTTTTCAAAGTTGAGCCCGCCTACATATCCTTGGACCCAGGAATCAGGCTGCTTGTAGTTCAAGTCTATCGGTTGAAGATGAAATTCCTTATTCGGAGATGACCTCTGGTTCAGGAGGAGTGACAAACACAATCGAATTATGAAAAAGAGGCTTGCAATCTCTTAACCATAGATGTGGTGCACTTCACATCCATAATTAAGACTTTACAGGGACATAATTTTCAAAATTCTTGGAACGTCGTCACTCGGATTAGAAGATTGCCTTCGTTGAGAGTTGAGATTATCCGAAGGTGAAATTGAAAATGAAATAACTGATTCACAGAAAATACCCAGATGTCTTCTAAAAGGGGTGTGGTTAGATGGTGGTGGTAGTCGCTTCTAGCTCGTGTCCGAAAGGTTTGACGCCCCTCTTCGGACTATGTCCCAGTTCGCTGCTAAGAAAAAGTTCCACGTTTGTGCTGCATCCTATTTGATGATGTCCACACCTGTGGTTTGTTTTGATATTTCATCCTTTCGGATGCTCTCGATACGGCTAAAACAAAGTGTTAGCAAAATCATAATTTGAACTAGAGACGGAATCTTTTACCTCGTTCGATAATTATCCTTCTCTCCGCCTTGATAAATGATGAATCAATATGAAGCCCATTGTATGGTCCTTTTGGAAACTTGAAAAAATAAAACAACCTTGTTGATCATGCGGTGGCTATCTCGGCAATTGGAGATGAAATGGCCACGTTGGCATGATAAATAATGAATCAATATGCAGCAACCATTGTGAAGTATTTTCTGCAACTTGAAAATAAAATAGCCTTGATGAACATGCGGTGGCTACCTCGGCAGCTGGCCACACTCTTCGGCATAATAGATAATGAATAAAATAGTATTCTGTTGGTGATGATCATGTGATGACTCGACAGTTGGAGATAAAATAGCCACGTTCTTTGGCAATACATCAATAATAAATAAAATAGCATTTTGTCGGTGATGATCATGTGATGGCTCGGCAGCTCGACAGCTGGCCACACTCTTTGGCATAATAAATAATGAATAAAATAGCATTTTGTCGGTGATGATCATGTGATGGCTCGACAGCTCGGCAGTTGGTCACACTCTTTGGCATAATAAATAATGAATAAAATAGCATTTGTCGGCGATGATCATGCGATGACTATCTCAGCTGTTGGAGATAAAATGACCACGTTGGCATGATAGATAAAAATAACTTTTCAAATGATTCTCCTGCGAGGAGTATGTAATGGCCCCTGTTGGCAGTTGTAAATAAAATAATCTTGTGGGGGGCAGCCAAAAATAAATTGGCGCTCCGGGCGTGATGCTTTGGCGCGAATAGAATAACGCTTTGGCTCGCACTCGACGCTAATATAATGGCACACTGGGTGCGGCGCACTAGGTGCGAATATAATAGCACATGGGGCGCGGTGCGGCACACTGGGCGCGCGCACTGATGCGTAATACACTGGGCGTAAACACACTTTTGGAAGCACACGGGGCGCGGTGCGGCACACTAGGCGCGCGCACTGATGCATAACACATTCGGCGTAAACGCACTTTAGCATGGTCCTGAGTTTCTCCGTGATGCATGATGAATGAATGATTTATGCATGATGAATGTATGATTTATGCATGATGAATGTATGATTTATGCATGATGGATATATGATTTATGCATGATGGATATATGATTTATGCACGATAAATGAATGTATGATTTATGCACGATAAATGAATGTATGATTTATGCATGATAAATGTATGATGAATGAATGATCAATGAATGATTTATACATTATGAATGAATGATTTATGTAAGATGTAATGAATGATTTATGCGTTATGAATGATTTATGTATGATGTAATGAATGACTTATGCATTACGAATGAATGATTTATGTATGATATTTATGTATGATAGAATGTCTTTATGCATGATAGAATGACTTGTTACCGGGGATTTTAACAAGACGACAACTGTTTACGCCTCGATTGTCCTCTTCTAGGCAAGACCTGTAAATTTCTCTGAATCCACAGAAAATTTCTTAGTTTTAAGATGAACTGACCTTTGATAGATTGCTGGTGACTTGAGCGAGACAGAACTATTTACGCCTCAGCTATTCTCTTGTAGATAAGACCTGCAAAAATTTCCTGCATTCACAGAAAATTCCTTAATTTTAAAAATGATAAATTGCGGGTGACCTGGGTGAGACGGAACTATCTACGTCTTGGTCGTTCTTTTGCCAAAATTTCCCTGAGTGGGACGAAACTATTTACGCCTTGGCTGCTCTCTTGGAGATAAGACCTGGGGAGACAGAGCTATCTACGCCTCTGATGTTCCCTTGTAGATGGAAAAATTTCCCTGCATCCACAAAAAATTTCTTAGTTTCAAAATAAATTGCTTTTTGAAAAATCGTTTGAAACTTGAGAGCGTTAGTTGCTCTCTTGCGCGAGTTTTCCTGCATGCACAGAAAAATTTTCAGTTTTTGAATAAATTAATCTTTACCAAATTTTTGCTATTTTGAGCGCCTCAACTGTTCTCTTTTTCCTGCATCCATAGAAAAATTTTTAGTCTCAAAATAAATCGAACTGTGTTGATGTTTCGAGATTTGAGTGAGACGGAATGCGCCTCGGCTATTCTTCTTGCAGCAATTTTCCTGCATCCGCAGAAAAATATTAGTTTCAAAATAAATCGAACTGTGTTGGTTCTTCAAGATTTGAGTGAGACGGAATTATTCACGCCTCGGCTATTTTTCTGCAACAATTTTCCTGCATCCACGGAAAATTTCTTAGTTTTAAAAATGAATTGATCTGTGTTGATTCTTGGATTGTCTGCTCCTTGTCTTGACTTTGAATGAATTGCCTTGAATTCCCACCAATTGGTAGAAATACACAAATTTGGATTTGACATAGAATCCTCTATGTGTCGTACTCAAGGACACCTTTTAGACTTTTAAAATGATGTTTAGCGAAATTTTGAGGGTAACCTCAAAATTTCTGTCCCAGTTTAGATGTTGTCAGGGATTACCAATTAATCAGAAGCACTTTGAGAATTTTTGAGATCTTTTCTCAAAAATTCTGTCCCAGTTGAAATTTTACAGTGCTTTAGACTTTGATTCATTTAGAAGACTTCTTCGTTCAAAATTTTTGAAAGGATTTCAAAAATTTTGTCCCAATTTCCTTTTTCGGGAGTATGACCGAGCCGTGGTGGCGCCTACGTATCCCGTTGGAGCAGGAATCAGGTCAAACGTAGTTCCAACTCGAGAAGTAGACCAATATAGATTTTGAATAAAAAGTGACCAATATAGATTTTGAATAAAAAGTGGCCGCCTACGTATCTCATTCTTGAGAATTCAGGTCAAACGTAGTTCATTCTGTGATCTATCACAGTGATCTTGCTCAGGATCGCATTATCATTGTGGTCTATCATTTATTTTTTTTTTGGTTTTCATCAGGGGAAGGGTCTTTATGGGCCTCGAATCTGGTGAAGTAAGGATGATCGGCCATATTTTATCAACACAGATCAATTCTAAATTACCTGCAAGAAGAATTACTCAAAAGCAAACGAATTAGTTTCTCGAGATTAGTAAGTAATAGCAGGTAACACACATATCAATAATTACACAATTTGTTGCTTTATTTGAGGGTAAGCTAGCCCACAGATACATAAGATAGGGTAAATAGGCAGAACTTTGCCTATATGATCTTAGAAACGGTGGATCGGGAAGGTCGATCTACACCAAGCCAGGTTTTCTTGTATTTGGTAGTGTAGGTTAGGCAAAGATAAGGAAAAAATAGACGCTTCTGAAGAGCTGGGGGAAAATACGCTTATGGAAAGCTGGAGGGAATATGCTTCTGGAAAACTGAGGAAAATACGCTTCTGAAAAGTTGGGGGAAAATACGCTTCTGAAAAGCTGGGGGAAAATACGCTTATGAAAAGTTGGAGGGAAATACGCTTATGCAAAGCTAGAGGGAATATGCTTCTGGAAAACTGAGGAAAATACGCTTCTGAAAAGTTGGGGGAAAATACATTTCTCAAACGATGGGAGAAAATACGCTTCTCGAAAGATGGGGTCAGGCCTAAGAGGCTGCCTACGTATCTCACGATGGAGAATCAGACCTTACGTAGTTCAGAATTTTGAATGATTTCGAATTGAAATTTGTCCTTGTCAAATGAAAGAGCAAAACTTCAAGATTTTTTGAGAGTGAGTTAAATTTTGTTGAGAAACTCGAAGAATTTTTTATAATGATTAATTTTGAGAGTGGATTTGATTTTGTTGAGAAAGTTGAGACTCGAAGAGTATTTGGACGAATTTTTTATAGTGATTAATTTTGAGAGTGGATTTGATTTTGTTGAGAAAGTTGAGACTCGAAGAGTATTTGGACGAATTTTTGACAGTGACTTGATTTATGTGCTTAAGGGATTCTAGGAACTTTCGAAAAGGAGTGGGCTAGAAGACTTCCATCAAAACAACATAACCACACAAGCATTTATAAATCATATCACATAAGCAAATATTGCGTATCCTAAACAGATATGTGACCCTTTTGCGCCAAGGGTAGGCCTAACGATTTGAAGGATATATATGCAATTTGACGTTCCATTACCACAAAAATATTTGTAGAAACTTGATGAGTAAACTAAATAGGGTGCCCCCAAAAATATTTGTACAAACTTGATAAGTAAACTCAATAGGGATACATAATATGGGAAGGGGATA
>JAPFFP010073661.1:0-23715 GCA_026153255.1 Solanum medicagineum
GGAAGATGAAGTCTCACTCGTATGGAATTCCAATCAGCTATGACCCATATTTTGCTTAATTGTCCAAAAATTTAGCTATATGTTGAGTAAGCATTAAATTATATTAACTTTATATTATAAAGTTAAACTTGAGAACTAACTCAAAAAAAATATATTTGTCAATAATAGCTTGTTTGTAAACACATAGGGCAACGAAGCTTTATATTCAAGATTTTCAACATGGTTAAAGAGTTATGTAAGTGTGAAAGTTTAAATAAATTGAATCGATAAGTATAACGTATTCACTTTATACCTAATTGTATTATCTTTAGTACGATGTCTAGGTTTATTATCACGCCCAAAGTCCCGTTAAGGCGGACTGATACCCATTGCCGGTAAGGCCGGGGAGAACCAACCTGTATCCATGCACTTTCTATACATATTATAAGGGATTTCTTCATTCAACATGCATTTAAGAAAGTAAGCAGTAATAACAAGCAAAAAGGAAATGCATATGGCTAGGCCGTTGGGGCCACGGTGTCTAAAATATGAGACAAAACCACACTTTAATTTACATAGTTTACAAAGCCTCTAGATAAGTAAAAGTATCTGATAAGGGTCGAGATAGGCCCCGCCTTGACTAACTATACAATACAAAAATATGAGCTCGAGACACACAAAGCTCCGAAGCAACCTAGAGCTTGGTAACAACAACTGGATATCATGTACTCCTATTGGGAAGTGCTACTAGCACCTGTACCTGCAGCATGAAATGTAGGTACCCCATAAGGGACGTCATTATGAGACAATGTACCGAATATGTTAGGCAGGAAATATTGTATATGAAGTAACAACTCAAATGAAACCATGCACTAGTGTAGGATCACAGACCACCTGTAGTTATACTATGGGATCCTATACTTTATGTTATTTTTATTACTGTAACTTTACTATATAATCTATGCACAACATGTAATACAAATGACCAGCTGATTAGTGGTATCGGGATCGGCCCTGGCTAGGCTTTTCCTTTCACCCCTTGGGCTACTCCCCGTGATAAGATCGACCCTTACTAGGTGATTCTTCCGACCCTCGGGTTACCACCCATCAATAGGCAATATACTTTATCTTTTAATTACTTTTGAGATGCTTCTTTTAGTGGTCATAATATTGGAACTATAAAATTGTAGATACAGCCTATGACATGTAAATAATCACAAAAGACAACACCATAATGAAAGGAGTAGATTACACAAATAATGAAGTGCATAGGAGGTAGAACAACACATGAATTTTATTTAGTAGAACGAACTCGTGTATGTTGGTATCCAAGTATTTATGTAGGTTTGTAAGTGACTATGTATGGGAGCATATGAACATGTGAAAGAGTTGATACATTACTTTTTGTTTCATCGGAGTAGGTAGGAGCCTCTGTGTACCAAGGAAGAATCTAGATTTCATGCCAAATAATACGAAATTGAGTAGCCTTACATACCTCGCTATTACCTCGAGATAACCTTCACTTCCTCCAAATATTTATATACAATATAGAAGGTGATAAAACTAGCATTAGCAGCCAATAGATACATCTTGTCAGCCCAATCTCATAAAAAAATAACACACGGGCAGCAAGCGTATAATTATAAACCCGAGCGTAACCTTTCAATCTTTCCGCCTCTAATCGTATTTTCTAATACAAATTCTCATATACATATCATGTGCAGCCTGTTGTAATGCCATAACAGTCTTACAATAACCCACAAAGTACAACACATAACAATTATACAAGACATACAAGTAGGCGGCATAACGTTACGTCGTCTCACTACATTTCCATGTCAACAATCCCAAATCTGTTTTAAATTCAACCAAACTATATATAACATACTTACACATATAATCAGCCTTAAAAAATTTCAAAAAATAGTTCCAAAATATATGGAGGTCGTGGAGCAACAATTCCCAACCACCAGCCCACAAGTTTGTACTAAGAACACATTTACGATAACATATAAGAACTCACACTTGCGGGCTATAAATAAGGTGCAGAAACCGAGTTACATCACTAAAAAAATAAGTCTTGTTAAGAACATAAGTATTACTTAATATTTCAGCCAACGAAGAAGATAAAAGCCTCTCAAGTAACAAGAAAAGTGCACAACAATCCTTAGGACACATGCTGTCCAAATTTCCAGTACAAGCATAACTAGCATATACTTCTTGTTTTTCATAAACAAACCATACTATGCACATAAGTATCACTACATACCATTAAATTCAAGGTTTTGGCTTGATTTAGCAACCCTTGCAAGGTTGTGAGGGTTACTTTTCACACATTGAAACAGAGCAAAGAATAACCAAGAAAAGTAATTTGTTTGTCCAAATTAAAATGGCTTAAGGGAGCTGTTTTAAATCCTTTTTAAAGGGGGATTTTGTCCAAACTACTAAGGTATTTTTAGCCTTAATTTATTTAGATGATGATGCAGCTTCTTGCCCCTTTCACTTGGGCCTTATTGGGTTCAAATTGGTTGGGCCTTGGCTGCCCACGTTTCCCTTTTCTCCTTACTTAGTTTTGGCCCAAATCACCAAGTGAGTTGTGTTGTACTTGGCCCCTTTCTCTAATATTATTGGGCTGAAAATATTGTCGAATTACGGTGCTAAAACATGGGATAAAGTTACACCCTTAACACGGAATTTATTAATTATCGAACTTGGACAGATTTGGCATCGGGCCTTGTCTCCATTTGGCTTGCATATTTAAGCTAAGCATGTAGGTGACTCACCTACTAGCTTCCTAAGTCCTACAAGCACCTCACTTCTATCACCTCATTTAAGGTCGTGATCTCCTCAATTTGACTTAAAACTTATTTACACTCGACCCTCTTCAGCGTTAGACATACATATCGCCCTCTAATTTGAGATTCAAGCAATTATAAAAATCAGCACTAATTTGAAAAGCCATATCATGTTTTATTTTCATAGTACGAGTACTGTAAGATGTGGGGTGTTACATTTATGATGAATGGTCAAATGTCGAACATTCACCATTTGTGAGAGAGATCACACTTGGGCCTGATTCTCAAGTTGATACACTCCATAAGTACTCTGTCAATGTTTTTAAGTTTCAAACTGAGGAAGTTTCTATGCACAAGAAAACCAATAAAAGTGGTGTATAAGTTCAAGGTGATGTCGATAGTAATGGCCATACTATTTAATATTTGGTGTCATTTAAGAGAGTGTTGAACTAAGATATTCAGTCTGGCCTAAGAAAAAGATTTTATTGTTTTGGCATAACTAGTTTGATCTATCATAAAGAGGTACAAGGGTGGACCAACAATATAACATTATTGAAGTTAAACACACCATACAATACGCAAGTTATGACCCATTTATCATTGCCCAAAATGCTAAGCAAGTCTATTATGCTTCATATCCATTGCGTATAGATTGGTGGTTTGTTATTAAGACAAAGCCTTTGGGAAGAATATAACTTGAGCATGTCTTAGATGTGGAGTACAAAAATGATATCACACTTGTTCAACAACATGTTGGTATTGAGTTAGAAACCACACTAGAACATCCTCGACAAATACTAGAAGAAGTTTCTGATGATGAGCTTGTAATACCAAACATTGAGGAATAAGTAAACGAGGAATATGAATCATTTGAGGAGGAGGAACGAGAGGACAATGCATATGAAACAACTGAGGAGGAAGAATTGGTGGATGATAAAAATGAAAGAAGAGAGGAGGAATAGATTATAACTAGCATGTACATTATTTTATGTGCTAACATTAAATTTATTTTAATTTTTTATATATTAAATTATTACTTTACATACAAATGTCATCTAGTGGTGATGGTCATAGACCTCAAGATCATCTTGGGGCAAGTAGTTTTAGTTTGGGCAAGAAGAAAAAGACAAGGGCACTTATTGATCCTTAGGATATTCCAGGACATATTTCCTCTGCTCCCGATCGTCCCAAGCGCACAACTACTCCTCCTACCATTGAGGTTGTTTGTTTGGGACTATGGATCCTCTGACTTACCATAGTAAGTTTCGGAGACCACGTGGCTCTTCTTTCTCATCACAACCCAGGTTCACTTTATATGACCAGGCCATGCCGGTACCCATAGTTACTGTTCCACGACCTCATAGATTATCGCCTTCGGGTACTCCATCTCTGAGTGTTCAATTTCCCTCAACTCAGTCTCCTCACCTATCATCCCTCAAACTTAGAGATTCTAGTGAAGAAGCTATCACTCCTCTATTGACTCAACATAATATGCATCCTTCGGCATCAGCTTCACCAGCTTCTGCTGCTACTCCCGAGGTAGTACCAGATGTCATAGGGTTAGCTCTTGGCCAGTGAGACAGGCTTGGGAGAATTTTGATAGTGCCTGATGGAACCTCGTAAGTTTGCTCTTCTAATTATTTATTTTTTTTATCTACATTACTAAATATTCATGAATTAATATGTTTATTATTTGTCTCACAGGTGGCATCCATTGAAACATGCTGCCAAGGCTTACAGGAGTGTGTTAGGAGGCTTAGTTGAGCCCTATCACTCCTGGAGAGAGATTTCACACAAAATTCGTCAGGCTATGATTAATGAGTTTAAGGTATATAATTAGTTTACATATTTATTTTAAGTTAAGTTTATTTCTTATAATATACTTTATCTAACTAATTATGTAACACTTTTCTTCTTATTTGTCCAGAATACGTGTACTTGGGACGAAAAGTACAATATAGTCATGGGGACCATATTTGAGAGGAAAGCAAGCTCCAGACTATCTAGCTGGCTCAAGAAATTACAAGATAATGGAAAACCCAGGGGTTGGTTGCAGCCACACGTATATGAGGAGTTGTGTCAGTATTAGGACACCAAGGAATTCAAAACCTTGTCAGACAAAGCAAAAAAGGCTAGAGCGAGTCTGAAGGGTGGCTCGTTGCACACTAAAGGTGTGTTGGGACTATTTCTTAGGAGATGGTAAGATTTTTAAAAGTTTAAATTCATAATCTCAAATACTTTTTTTGATTGAACATTATTTCATTAACTATATTGTTAAATTTTTAAAGGTGCAAGAAACAGGACATGTTCCATTTCAGCATGAGGTTTTCAAGAGAAATCATATTCGAAAGAAGGATAATGAGTCAAACCCGGATGTGTGGGTTGAGCCAAGGGCCGAACAAGCTTATGTAAGATTCTTTTCACTTCTATATATGTATACACACATTGAGTATTCATTGTAACTCTAAATTATTTTTCTAATATGCAGCAAGAGTACGAGCGATACGTTCGTGAACTTGGAGATGATGTCGAACTAATGCCTATGCTATCCCAACAAATTTGGACTGAGAAAGTGGTTGGGGGGGAAGTTAGAAAGGCCGAATATATGGGATGGGCTCTAGGAATGACATCCAACAAATCCATCAGGTTTAGAAGGCATTGGATCGTCGAGACAGGCCGAACCCTTGACAAGGTTCAGTTGGCTGCCATGTCTCAGAAAATACAAGATCAAATGCATTCGCAGCTTTTGAGGCAGGTTTGAGCAACAAATAGATGTGGCACAAAATCAAAGAACAAGTGCTCAACCTTGCTCGTAGGCCTGTACCACATCCTTTCGGTCCCAAATATGATTGTGAAGATGATGAGTTTGTTGAGAATAGTCCCTAGGCTCCTTTTTGCTATGTTTTGGACAATTTAGTTATGAGTGGACACTTTAGTTATATTTTGGACAATTTGATGAGCATTATGTTGGTTTAAATCGTTATAATTGTTGGATTTTATTCGTTTTTAATGTTTGATTTTGATTGGAGCTATGTACTTTGTTGTTGAACTTGTTCTTGCTGTTGTTGGATTGCTTATTTTGATTGAAGTTGAATTGTTTTTTTAATTGCATATGGGCAGCATAAACTATAGGTTTTAGCTGTAAAAAAATGTAGAAAAAGTGACGGACTGCGTCCCTAACTCTATCGCTTTTATGCAATTTTTTTTTAAACAATTTTCAAAAAAGCGATGGACACGACCCATACGTCTGTCGCTTTTTACAATTTATTTATAATTTACTTTTACATATTGTGGCGGATAGGGACCCCATGTCTGTCGCTTCATTAATTTTTTTAAAAATAAATTTTAAAAGATGCGATGGATAGGGACCCCAAGTCCTTCGCTTCTTTAAATTTTTAAAAATAATTTTTGAAATATGCAACGGACAGTGACACTATGTACATCGCTTTTTTAAAAAAAAATATTCAAAAAGCGACAAAAAAGGTAAAGCAGCGCAGTACGTCGCTTTTCGAAAAGCATCGGCCAAAAAAGAGACGATTGGACCGCGTCACTTTTCCCTCTATTTTAGAGAAAAAAGTGGTCCATAGCTTTTGACCATCATTTTTCAGGCAGTTTTTAGTAGTGATTCACATCCCTGCAATAATTTCTTCTTACATTTAATCATTATTTTCTTTGCAAAAAGTGGAAGGTAGTATAATTGTGACGGAACATATTGTCTAGTCATACACGTAGTTGATTGAAATAGTTGATCTTAACATGTAATGCAAGTCATTGAAATATTGAATTAATACATGAATTAATTACTATGATACAAAATATATTTATAACATAAATACAACTTTAGTCAATTCTGAAATCGTAAATATTAGGAATTGTTAAATGTTAAATCTTTCAGATAAGGAATGATTTTGTATTTGTTACTTCAGTTAATTTTAAAGTAAGTCAATTCACAAAGAACAATAATTCACATTCCTATTGGAACAAGGATGTTTGCTAGATCCTATAAATATAAACAAGAAAACCTCTCAGCCTGTTCAGGCAAAAATAATAATAAAAAGAGATGGATAGCAACGATTCAACTTCTATTTGGTAATCACTGTTCTTATCTGATTCTGATTCTAATTCTATTGTGGCTTAATTCAAACATAAATGTTCGATGAAGCCAAGTACTCCATATCCCAGTGAAGTGCATGTTCTTTGCTTCAAGTACCCCAATTTTGTTGCAACTTTTCACAGCAATTATTTTGAATTGATAGAGAGGAATATCAATTTCATTCCTTAGAAAATATTGAAGCATTTAGACGATAAATTGAAGAATCTCGACCATGAACAAGCCCACAAAAGAATTTTTCACGACCCAATCCTAGGGAATAGACGTGACACGGCGCATGGGGAACCCGAAGGGACCCTAAGCAAGCCTCTTAACATATCATTGTATATCATTGGTCGTAGAAGCAATAAAATACCACAAGAGATAGTAAATAGGGACAACGGGGCTAAGGTACAATTTCCATATCATAAACATCAAGATTCAAGAGAGAGTCAAAGCTCATAGCATACTACAAAGCATGTCCAACAACACCTTTAAAACATAGATACTTAGTGGGGGCCAAGACAAGCTACTGGGCTCACCCTCATAGTCAACATTTACATAAAAGGAGATAGTCTTGAAACATAGTATGAGCTCATAGACATCGTCCCCGAAATGGAGGACTCACAACTAGCTTGAGAGAAAGATCGTACTAGCCACTTGGAGGAGAATGATAAAGTGGGGCTTCGGTTCCTACATGGTAACATCATGTAGGCATAGAGTATGTGTTAGTATGTTTGAATGTACTAAGTATGTAGGATGCAATACTAGCAAGGGATAGGCAACATAATCGAAATGTATAATTATAAGCAAAGGATAGGTATAACATCAATATGACATGTATGTTCAATGCTTAAGGTAAAACATGCTTGTAATTCGTGATCAAGGAATGTAAACTCAATATAGAATACATACTCAACCCTTTTTACCAACTTCCATGAAATGGGCATAATGGGCCCCACTCGCCTTACGGTATAACCTTGTGGAGAGTGTTACCAGTACCCCTACCATACGACATAGCCTTTTTGATAGATAGTATAAGATGTTCTCTACTTTACGATATAATCTTCTTGGTAGGACCCATGATTCATTCTACCTTATGGCATGGCCTTTTTGATAAAGTGTCCATACCTTATGATATGATCTTTTCGGTGGAAACCATTAGTCTTTCTACCTTACGGCATGGCCTTTTTGGTATGATCTTTTAGGTAGGAACTATTAGTCATTCTACCTTACGGCATGACCTTTTTGATAGGATGTCCATTGTAACACCCTATTAAAATTACCAAAATACATTTAAAATACATCGTGCACACAATACCTCTTCCAAAGCTCTAATAAAAAATATGAGACCGGATTTGCGATCAGCATGGAAAATTGAGTTAGAAAATGGTCTTGACCTGATTTAAAACAAGCTGGGTCAAATTACGAAATTGCATTTGAAGTGCAAAAATAGTGGCTTCTCTGCACCCCCTCCGAGACGTGCCAGGGGCATGGAGTTATACTTGGTTTTTTTTTATAGTTAATTTTTCGACAGGAATGAAGTTTTCGAAAAAATTTACAAAATACAAAGGTGCGTACCCCTCCGTGACGCACACTAGTGTACCAAAATTTTACTTGTATTCTTTTATTTTGGGAAGGGCAATTTTGTCTTTCCTAATATATTTTAATACCTCAAAACATTTTTTAAAGCGTATTTCGTATAAAAATTGTTTCGAACCCATATTTTTTCTAAATCTTTTACGTAAGTTCTGAGAGAAGAAGAAGAGAGAGCGTAAGGGTTTCCAGAGAAATCCTGAATTCTTGGAAGAAACTTGAAGATTCTTCATCCCAAGTATGTAAAGGCTATCGAGAGCATGGAATTGCTTCTTCCATGTGTCCCATACATGTAATAGGATGATAGTTGATGATTGAGGAGCCCTAAGTTAAATACTTGAAAGTTATCTTGAAATTTTTCTTTAATTTGTATATATTATCTTAAAGTAATGATCATCACGCTTAAATTTATTGTATACATGCATTATTATGTGATTTTGAATGCGCCCTATATAAATTCTCTGTTAAAGACTTGGATAATGAACTTAGGGGGAATGTCTAGAGCCTTGATGGTCTGAATATGATGCTTGATTGAGTCTAAGTCCTGAGGTGAGTGTATTGATGACTGAAATAGCTAGAAATAGTGTTGATAGAGTTCACTGAAGGCTGATTATTAACTTGAAGGAATAGTCCTGCTCCTTAAGTTGATAGATGATGAGATGAGGTGAGTGTGCTTGCCTGTAGGGGTTTAGTGATGGAAATTCTTGATGAATTGAAAGACTTATGAGCATGTTGAGTCCTGCGAGGAGTACTGAGCATCGGAAATGAGTAAGAGTGAGTCCCATTCATACTCATTAGCTATATGGCCATTATAGCAAAGGACTGTACTGTGAGAACGGATGTTTCCTTAGTCCTAAAAGAGGACTTACTATTATTATAAACCCTTGACGTACGCCCTTTCACCCCAGAAAGGTACTGGGAGGATGCCGCAACGATATCGCTTTATTGTACCATCATTGGCTCATAGATGATGAGTGTAGGTCCAAGAAATTCCCATATAGGTTTCATGATAATAGAATTCTAATGTGATGTGATTGTTTAATGTCTTGATGGATAGTGAGGTGATAGAATCCTGTCCTTTATTCTGAGGTGAGGATGAGTGATAAGTGATTGTTATCTTGTTCCATTTACTTTAGCCCATTTTACATACAGTACATTCCACGTACTAATGCCCCTTTGGCGCCACACATTTTATGATGCAGGTTTTGTAGACAAAGGACTTCAGTAGCCCAACCGTTTAGGTTCAGAGCTTTTTGGATTCTTTATAGTGGTGATTCCTCCCCTGCATTCGGAGGATGGTTATTTTTCTTTATCTTGATAGCCTTTTACTTGATTTTTGGTAGCCATGGCCTGTCATGGTACCATCTCAGATAGTAGTATAGAGGCTTTATAGACGTAAATGTTCATGGTTTGATGTTGGGGTTTCTTTCCCTCTCCTTTCTTTATATTGAGACTTTCTTTTGATATCTTATTTCATCTATGATAAATTAAGTTGACAGCTTGAACCCAAAGATAGATTATTGTTAAGTCCTCTATTGAATTGACCAAACAAAGGCAATGAGATTAGGTGGTCTGCTTGGGGGCTAACAATAGTCTCGAGTGCCAGTTACGTCTAGGGTACCCTCTCGGGGTATGACAAACTTGGTATCAGAGGAAAGAGTTCGAGTGTCCCAGGGAGTCTATGGTGCTATGTCTAATAGATTTATGGGTCTGTTGTGCACCATACTTCATAAGCAGGAGGATATAGGACATTAGGAAGTGTTACCATTCTTCTATGATCTGAGTTCGTGCTATAGAGTTTAACTTGTGAAAATCCTATTTCTACTCGTGCATTTTATGCTTACAGAAAATGCCGCCCAAGAGAACAGCCGCTCAGTGAGATACCCTAGCCCCAACTGCTGAGAATACCCGGCCGGAGGCTTTGATTCAGACTGAGACTAGGAGACGCGTAAGCCTCGGTAGGACTTGTGAGGTCCGTTAGGCGGCCCCTGCTCAGCCCCAGCCAGCTCCCACTACTGGGGAAGAATTAGGAGGAGCCATCACCATGCTGACTCAATTGGTGGCCTCCCAAGGGAATAACCAAGGTTCTGAGACTCCTAGTTTGGGCTCACAGGAACCCTTAGCTGCAACCCAGCTCAGGGACTTCTTGAGGATGAACCGGCTAGTGTATACTGGGTCGAGAGTGGAGAAGGACTCGTCAAAATTCATTGATGAGATGTACAAGGTTTTGAGGGCTATGCATGCAGATGAGATAGAGGGAGTTGAGCTTGCATCCTACCAGCTGAAGGACATGGTTAATGTGTGGTACACTCAGTGGGAGGCGAGTAGAGGTGAGGATGCGGAGCCTGCAACATGGGAGGAGTTTGAAGCTATCTTCCTTGATCACTTCTTTCCTCAAGAGTTGAGGGAGGCGAAGGCGGATGAGTTCGTGAATCTGAAACTGGGAGGGATCACTGTAAAGGAATATAGCCTTAAGTTCATAAAACTGTCAAGGTATGCTACAAAGATGGTGAAAGATACGAGGAAAAGGATAAGGAGGTTGGTGTTTGGCCTGGCCAGACATGTGTAGAAAGAGTGTAAGGCTGCTTTGCTTATTCCTAGTATTGACATCTCTAGACTTATGGTGTATGCCCAGTAGACAGAGGAAGATAAGAGGAGGGATAGAGAAGAGCATTTGAGCAGAAAGGCAAAGTCAGTGGGATGTGAGCCTAGCCTGTAGAGACAGAATAGAGGGTGACAAGTCTTATTTTCAGAAGAGATCATCACATCCTGCACCATCTGCAGCAAGTACACCCATGCAACCAAATAGGTGTGATATGAAATCTCAGGGTTATCAGAATTTCAGGACCCCGGGTGCCCAATCTCAGGCTAGTGTGACTCAGGGCCCGAAGGGAAAGCCACCTTATGGTAGTTGTGGGAAACGTCATTTGGGTAGGTGTCATCTACTCATAAATGCTTGTTCCCTATGTGGGTAGGTGGGTCACTTCCAGTAGGAGTACTCGAAGAGGAGACGAGGTGAAGAAAGTAGCAGAGCTCAGTTTTCCACAGCACCCCCAGCGGGTAACCAACAGAGGGGTACTACTACAGGTACAGTAGGCGGGATGAACCATCTTTATGCTATGGATAACCAATAGGAACAGGAGCTTGCACCATATTTTGTCACGGGTATGCTTTGAGTCTACTTATGATTGCTATGCATTACTTGATCCGGGTGCCACTTTTTCTTTTGTGACCCTTATGTGGCTAGTAAGTTCAGGACTCTTCCCGAGTGCTGTTTGAACCCTTTGGTGTTTCTACTCCCACTGGTGAGTCTATCTTAGCTGGGAGAGTTTACAGGGATTGTGTGGTGTCTATTTATCATGGAGACACTTTAGCTGATTTGGTAGAGCTAGAGATAGTTGATTTTGATACAATAATGGGCATGGATTGGCTTCATGCTTGCTATGCTTCTGTTGACTGTAGAACCCGGATTATTAAATTCCAATTTCCTAATGAGCCTGTCTTAGAGTAGAAAGGGAGTTCTGTTCCCCTAAGGGTAAATTCATATCCTATCTTAGAGCTAGAATGTTGATATCCAAGAGTTGTATTTACCACCTCGTGCGAGTAAAGTCGGATGATGTTGAATCCCTTACTCTTGAGTCAGTCCCGATTGTGAATGAGTTTCTTGAGGTACTTACTGATGATCTTTCCGGAGTCCTTTCTGATTGGGAGATTGACTTTGGGATTGATGTTCTTTTAGAGACGAAACTTATCTCAATTCCACCCTATGGAATGGCCCCCACACAGTTGAAAGAATTGAAAGAGCAATTGAAAGACTTGTTAGAGAAAGGTTTCATAAGGCCTATTATCTTACCTTAGGGTGCTCCTGTCCTATTCGTGCATAAGAAAGATGGGTCTTTGAGGATGTATATAGACTACCGGCAGTTGAACAAAGTTACTATAAAGAATAAGTATCCTCATCCCAGAATAGATGATCTCTTTGACCAGCTTCAGGGTGCTACTTGTTTCTCCAAGATAGACCTCAAATCAGGTTACCATCAGTTGAAGGTGAGGGAAAGTGACATTCCTAGGACAGCCTTTAGGACATGGTATGGCCATTTTGAGTTCTTGGTCATGTCCTTCGAGCTGACAAATACACCTGCAGCTTTCATGGATTTGATGAACATGGTGTTCAGTTCGTATCTTGATATGTTCGTGATTGTGTTTATTGATGACATTCTGGTAGGGAATGAAGAGGAGCATGCTAATCACCTTAGAGTGGTTTTGCAAATACTCAAAGATCATGAGTTGTATGCAAAATTCTCCAAGTGTGAGTTTTGGCTCAAGTTAGTGGCTTTCTTAGGCCATGTTGTTTCAAGAGATGGAATTCGAGTAGACACTCAGAAGATTGAGGCGGTTAAGAACTGGCCAAGGCCAACTTTCCAACAGAAATAAGAATCTTCTTGGGTTTAGCAAGCTACTATCGTAGATTTGTTGAGGAGTTCTCTTCTCTGTCAGCCCCTTTGACAAAGCTGGCTCAGAAGAAGGCCAAGTTTCAGTGGTCTGAGGCATGTGAGAGGAGTTTTCAGGAGTTGAAGACTAGATTGACTACAACACCAGTATTGACATTGCCAGATAGTATGGGTGACTTCGTGATATACTTTGAATCACCTAGTGTTGGATTAGGTTATGTGCTTATGCAGAGGGAAAAGGTGATACCTTATGCTTCCAGACAGCTTAAGATCCATGAGAAGCATTATCCAACCTATGATCTAGAGTTGGCAGTAGTGGTATTCTCACTTAAGATCTGGCGTCACTATTTGTATGGAGTGCATGTGGACGTGTTCACAGATCACAAGAGTTTGCAGTATGTGTTCAGTCAGAAAGAGCTCAACCTGCGGCAAAGGAGGTGGCTGGAGTTGCTCAAGGATTGTGATATGAACATTCACTACCACCCAGGTAAGGCTAACATTGTTGCTGATGCCCTAAGCAGGATGTCGATGTGTAGCATTGTTCATGTGGAGGGAGGGGAAGAGAGAATTGGCCAAGGAAGTGCATAGATTGGCTCGATTGGGAGTCCAACTTAAGGAGAACAATGAACGTGGGGTCAATTTTCATAATAGTTTTGCTTCATCCTTAGTGTCAGAGGTGAAAGAAAAGAAAGACCAAGACCCTGTTTTACTCCAATTGAAAGAAGTGGTTCTCAAGTAGATGTGATGGTTTTCTCAAAAGGGGGAGATGGGGTATTGAGATATCAAGGGAGATTGTGTGTACCGATGTTCATGGTATTTGAGACAAAATCATGGTCGAAGCTCATAAAACGAGATATTCCATCCATCCTGGCTCTACCAAGATGTACCATGACTTGAGTGAAGTCTATTGGTGGAATGGGATAAAGAAATACATTGCTGAATTTGTATCTAAATGTCCCAATTGCTAACAGGTTAAGGTTGAACAACAGAAACCATGTGGATTGGCTCAGAACTTTGAAATTCCGAAGTGGAAGTGGGAGGTGGTCAACCATTGAATTTATTACCGACTTACCAAGATCCAGGAAGCAGCATGATTCGATATGGGTGATTGTTGACAAAATGACTAAATCAGCCCACTTCTTGGCGGTTAAGACAACTTATACGACTACAAAGTATGCCCGACTGTACATTTGTGATATTGTGAGGTTGCATGGGATTTCCTTGTCTATCATCTCGGATAAAGGATCTCAATTTTCACCTATAAATTTTGGAGATCTTTCCAGAAGTGATTGGGTATGAAGGTAAATTTGAGCACCGGTTTCACCCTCAGACAGACGGGCAGGCGGAGCGCACTATTCATACTTTGGAGGATATATTGAGAGCATTAGTTATTGACTTCAAAGGAAATTGGGATGATCATCTACCGTTGATCGAGTTCGCGTACAATAATAGCTATTATGCCAGCATTCAGATGGCCCCGTATGAGGCATTATATGGGAGTAGATCACCGATTGGTTGGTTCGAGGTGGATGAAGCTGAGTTGATTGGGCATGATCATGTACACCAGTCTATGGAGAAAGTGAAAGTCCTCAGGGAAAGGTTGAAGTTAGCCCAGAGTTGCCATAAGTCATATACAGACATGAAAAGAAGAGATTTGGAGTTCAAGGTAGATGATTAGGTGTACTTGAAGGTGTCACCCATGAAGGGTGTCATGAGATTTGGTAAGAAGGGGAAGCTGAGTCCCCATTATAACGGGGCATACCAAATTGTAAGAATGATTGGAAAAGTCGCTTACGAGTTAGACTTTCCCTCCGAGCGAGATGGAGTTCACCTGGTGTTTCACGTATCTATGCTGAAGAAGTGTTTGGGGGATCCAGCCTTAGCAATTCCTGTGGAGAGTACAGGTGTGAAGGATAGCTTATTATATGAGGAAATTCCAGTCCAGATCCTTGACCAACAAGTTCGTAAGCTGAGGAATAAAGAGATAGCCTCTATTAAAGTATTATGGAGGAATAAATTTGTTGAGGAAGCTACATGGGAAGCTAAGGAAGTGATGAAACTCAAATACACACATCTATTCATGCCAAGTGAGGATGATGTTGAAGGTAAATATTCTTATCCTTAACATTTTCGAATGTTTCTTTTCATTAAGTTGATGCCTTTATTTGTTCCATTCCCGAGTCTAAGACAGAGATGGATAGATGATGGATACTTAGAGTTCGAGTGTTCTCGATTGAGAAATAAGATGAGTTCTAGGGTTGTTTGTGTTTCCGTCCGAGCTTTACTCATTATTCGAGGATGAATGATTCCAAGGGGAGATGATGGAACACCCCGTAAAAATTACCAAAATGCCCCTAAAATACATCATGCGCACAATGCATCTTCCAAAGCTCTAATGGAAAATTCTGAGAGCGCATTTGCGATCAGCACAGAAAATTGAGTCACAAAATGGTCTCGACCTGATTTAAAACAAACCGGGTCAAATTATGAAATTGCACTTGATGTGCAAAATAGTGGCTTCTCCGCGCCCCCTCTACCTCGTGCTAGGGGCACGGAGTTATACTTGGTATTTTTTTAAGTTGTTGATTTTTTCGACGGGAATGAAGTTTCCAAAAAATTTTACAAAATACATAGGTGTGCACCCCCTCCGCGATGCGCACCAGTGTACCAAAATTTTACTTTTTCTCTTTTATTTCGAGAAGGGCAATTTTGTCCTTCCTAGTATACTTTAATACCCCAAAATGTATTTTAAAGAGTATTTTGTACAAAAGGGGTTTCAAACCCATACTTTTTCTAAATCTTTTACGCAAGTTTTGAGAGAAGAAGAAGAGAGAGCGTAAGGGTTTCAAGAGAAATCCTGAATTCTTAGAAGAAACTTAAAGATTCTTCATCCCAGGTATGTAAAGGCTACCCAGAGCATGTAATTGCTTTTTCCATGTGCTCCATACATGTAATAGGATGATAGTTGATGATTGAGGAGCCTTGAATTGAAATTCTTGAAAGTTATCTTGTAATTTATCTTTAATTTGTATACATTATCTTAAATTGATGATCATCATGCTTAAATTTACTATATACATGTATTATTATGTGATTATGAATGTGCCCTATATAAATACTTTGTTAAAGACTTGGATAATTAACATAGAGGGAATGTCTAGAGCCTTGATGGTCTGAGTGTGATGCTTGATTGTGTCTGAGTCTTGAGGTGAGTGTATTGATGACTGAAATAGCTGGAAATGGTGTTGACAGAGTTAACTGAAGGCTGATTCTTAACTTGAAAGAATAGTCATGCTCCTTGAGTTAATAGATGATGAGATGAGGTGAGTGTGCCTACCTGTAGAGATTGAGTGATGGAAATTCTTGATGAAGTGAAATACTTATGAGAGTTCTCAGAGGAGCATTAAGCATCAAAAATAAGTAAGAGTGAGTCCCACTTGCACTCATTAACTACATGGTCGGTGTAGCAGAGGATTGCACCGTGAGAACGGATGTTTCCTAAGTCCCAAAAGAGGACTTATTATTATTATTGTTATTATTATTATTATAAACCCCTGATGTACGTCCTTTCACCCCGGCAAGGTACTGGGCGGATGCTGCAACGACATCGCTTCGTTGTATCATCACCGGCTCATAGGTGATGGGTGTAGGTCCAAGAAACTCCCAAATAGGTTTCATGATGATAGAACTCTGATGTGATGTGACTGTTTGATGTCTTGATGGATAGTGAGGTGATAGAGTCCTGTCCTTTATTATTAGGTGAGGATGAGTGAGTGATGAGTGATTTTTATCTTGGTCCATTTACTTTAGCCCATTTTACATATAGTACATTCCATGTACTAATGCCCTTTTGCCTCTTCATTGTTTTGTGATGTGGATTCCATAGACAGATAACTTCAACAGCCCAACCATTGAGGTTCAGAGCTTTTCATATTCCTAATAGTGGTGAGTCCTCCCCTGCATTCTGAGGATGGTTATTTTTCTTTAGGTTGATAGCCTTGTACTAGATTTTTGGTAGCCATGGCCTGTCATGGTATCATACCAGATAGTAATATGTATCGTATCAAACAGTAATATAGAGACTTCATAGATGTAGATCTTGATAGTTGATGTTGGGGGTTCTTTCCCTCTCCTTTCTTTATATTTTTGATATCTTATTTTATCTATGATAGATTAAGTTGACAGATTGAGCCCACAGATAGATTATTATTATTCTTATTCTATTAAATTCTGCTATTGAATTGACCGAACGAAAGCACTGAGACTAGGTAGTCCGTTTGGGGACTAGCAATAGTCTCTGTGTGCCAGTTACGTCTAGGGTACCCTCCCAGGGCGTGACATCCATACCATGCGATATAGACTTATTGGTAGGAACCATTAGTCTTTCCACCTTTCGGCATGGCCTTTTCGGTAAGAATCATAGAACGAGCTCATCAAACCATTACATTTCAAGCAACAAGGGAGGACCTTCTCCATTTTCTCAAGAGCACCACAAACATGGGAACCCAACAATCTACGTGCAACTCCATAGGTACTTCTTCATGAAAACAACTCATAAACATTTCTATCATCATCATAAAGTCATTCAACTCATATGCTATGCTTTAGACCTTCAACAAATCAAGAATCCATAACAAGACATTTTATCAAACACTTGGGGGTGTGTAGTGCTAGTGTAAAACCATGCAATTCAAGAGTGAAAATCATGCTAGAAAATTCAATGTAAAACCATCAATAGATACTTGGTAACACCCTCAAGCAATATATATCAAAACCCTTCAACAAATCTCACATTAGACCTTAAATCTATAGCTCAAAACATGCCAAAACAGTCACCATTTCATAGACCCCAACATAGTGTGCAGTGAAATTCATAATAGATAAGACCCATTAGTAAATCAACTTTAAATCATGCAATTTTAGGTAAAGGAGACCTTGGGTATCATGGGTTAAAGGAACCCATGAAAGAAACCCACATAACTTGACTTTGGAGAATCCTTGAAGAAGATTGGAGGTGGAGATTTGAAGCTTGAATGAGAAACTTAAGATTCGGATGAGTTTTGAGACTTGAAATTTGGAGATGAAATATTGTCCAAGTGTTTGAGAGAGTATTTGGGAATGTCTTGGATGATATAAGGGTGAAATAAGGCTAAGTATTGGTATTTTCATGCATGTGAAGGCTTAGGCCCAAGATCCAAAAGTCTTGGACTGAACTTGAAAACTGGTACCAAAATAACACAGTGGCGCGTCATGCCCCAAACATGCACCATACACTGGAAATTGCTCACTTTGAAAATTGATATTGTGATTTGTTCGCTATAAAATTACGGTTAGACCTATTTTCCACTCAATTTTCCCCCCGGAACAAGAACATGAAGTCAGATTTTTGATATCACCCACTGATTTTGAGATATATGGAAATTACGATTTCAGGTACTTCCGAGGACATTTTTGGGCACTTTTTGGGGTAGTTTCAGAATTATTATCCAAAGTTATAAATGGTCGAGGGAACTCGACGACCAAGAAAAATTCACTTGATGCATTTTCTAAAAAAGATTTGAGAGTTTAAATAAAATAGTTGGTTCACATTATCATCCCTTGGAATAAACTGTTTTTCGATTTATTATTATACGTGTGTTTATTTTAGTATTCAACATTTAATTCTATGGAGCTTGCTTTTTGTTTTATTATTATCATATGTGTTTTTATGGTTCATGTATGTTTAGAGATATGATTTTTGACTGTTTTGTCACTTCTCGGTTGCTAATTAACATTTACCACTATTTTAAAACTATTCAACTTTTGAAGTAGAAACAAAATTGGAACAGAAATACTAAGGCATAATACATAAAAATATTCTTTATGGCATAAATCAGTGTATTACTTTTTTTAATAAAAAATAATATATTTTGCTAATCACGTGCATTTTAAAATAATATATAATTGCAAGTAAATAGACACTAGGTGTAAAGTGGAGAAATCAATTTGAACAAGAAAATATTTTTCTGCGTTTCCTGCTCTCCCGATTTGATTGTCAATGGTGGAACAATTGTCATTGATGATTTGGAGGAAGAAGACATTCTTTTACTTTTTCTTTCAATCAAAGTTAACAGCACATTATGGGTAGTGACTCAAGAGCTAATAGAGACAGGCCCTGTCATAAAAAAAAATTACCCATAAAGAACTCAATCAACGAAATCTGATGATTTCATCTTTCATGACATTTGAGTACATTCTTCCACACTGGAAGTTGGACAAGACAAAAAGTTTGGTGAATTGGTACATGGTGCCTCTTCATGTGTGGATGTAACAGAGGAGGATGAAAGTGGAAGTGTTTGTTTAAGGAATTTGTACAATGATGACTTTTCTCTATTGCGCATCAAATTGTTTAATGATCGTGAACCTAGAGATGGTGATGGAATTGGGCTATATTGGACCCTAGATCTTCAAGGTTAATGTTCAAATTTATTTTTTTGAAGTTCGGCTTAGTGAAAGGTCCAATAATTCAGAACAAATAAGGACATTCTAACAAAGACTAGTGTGAAATCTAGCCAGACAATAATAACAATCTAACAAGGCTAGTGTGAAAGAAACTAGTTAGACAATATCCAAATCATCAATCCCAAATCTAGTCTATGAAGCCTCTAACTAAATTGTCTAGATGGTACCATGACAGGCCATGGCTACCCAAATCAAAGGAAAATAAAATACCAACTCAAGCTAGATAAAATCTAAATGAGCATCCTCCGAAAGTAGGAGAGGACTCATCAATCAACTGGATACAATTAGATCATCAGCAGGCGCATCATTGAGGAATATGCAGGCCCAAATGGACGTCAGTGCATGAAAATATACTAGTATGTAAAATAGTTGAGTGAAACAGATAAAGGTAGAATAATAAAACTCAAATATGCTCAATCGAAATGTCAAATGTCTATCTAAAGCAAAAATAGAGAAAAGACAATGTCTTATCAATACTAATCCAAATCAAACCAATTCAATCCAGTCAGAGTACTATCAGTTTGGGACCAATCTGGGAGTTTTTCTTATCCAAAAATGATCACTTATGAGCCACTGATTGTATAACAATCTCGCTGATGTTACCACAATAGTTCAGTACTTGCCGGGTAAAGAACGAATCGAGTCCATAGTGGATCCAGTCAATCAAGTTCGCTATTCTTTCAGGGACTTCCAATCAAGAGGGAACCTCAATGTAATGTAATGGTTCGAATTCTCACCTACACTTGGCAACATAGTTAGTGAGTTCAAGTTGGATTTACTATTACTCATTTCGGTGCTCAATAGTCCTCCCAAGACTCAATGCTTGTAAGACTCTTCCATCTCAATCAAATCATAGAGGCTTTCATCATCTCATCAACTCAATTCTAAATCAATAGCTCAAGGCTTAGATCAATCATTAGGAGGAATTCAATTAGGCAGATCTCTAGAGTTCAATTATGGATACTTATGGGCCTATCAAGTTTTATCAACTCATCATCATGCTGACATCACAATTATAATTAATATTTTTAAGTCAAGGCTCTAGACTCAATACCTAGGTTCATTCATCATGCTTTCATATAATAACATATAGGGTTATACAGTAACCGGTGAAAAGTATTCAATTAACGAAAACAAGTTTATGATAATCATCAACATATGAAAATACATGTAATAGATATAGTTTGCAAGAAAGTATTCAAGAAAGTACATTAAGAAACAAGTATGGGGACTCATGGACTCTCAACTCCTCCATTAGCATCAACGGAGCACATAAGAGAACAATCTCATGCTTTAGTTTAGCCTTACATACTTTGGAATAAAAGGAACAATCAGACTTAGTCGATCCTCATGCTTGAATGCGAAACCCTCACTATTCTTCGCTCCTCTATTGTTCTCAAGAAACCGTTAAGCGTGAGCAATGGTGAAAATACTCTTAGGGTTTTATTTTATGTCTTTAATTAAGTCCAAAATGTCCAAGGATTTGATTAAAAAGTGTTAGAATTAAAAAAAAATACCCCTCTTAAAAACTGTCAACAGGTTTCACACGACCCCGTCTAAGGGTCATAGATTATTCTACGAGCCGTCGACGACCTCACTTAAACCAAGGGTTCTGAAATTTGAGTTAATAGAATTTTGCCCGAGACCACTTTCTACTAGCCATAAAACATTCTACAGGTCCTCTGTTAACTCGTATTTCAAGATACAGAAAAGTTGATATTTGATCCTCCAATTCACAAGACCAATCTGCAGGCCATGGAATACTTTACGAGCTGTAGACTATCTCGTATATAGGTCTCAGACTTAGAAAATTTCACCAAGTCATAAAGGGTTTTAAGAAACTCCTTTTATGAGCCATAAATGACCCTCATAGATTCTCCTTTTGCAAGTTTTCCCAGTTTTTCCCTTAGTTTTCTTTGTGCATCTACTCGACTTGGAGTAAGGAATTAGGGGGTGTTATAATCCCCTTTTTGTACCTATGAGAATAACGTTGTTTGGGGGGTTTTGTGAATCCCCAATAATTTTGATATGACATTTTACAGAGCAGTAATTGTATTCTCAATTTCTCTAACTTTCTGTCCTCTTCTAATAGAGTTAGTTCAAGGACTGTATTGTATCTTGTAAAGTTGCTTTACACCATCAATGTATGTTGGAATGTATGCGTCCACTACAATGAGGGACTAGGTCCCTCGATATAGTAACAATACAAGAGCAGAAGGAACAAGTAGAACGTAGACAATAAGAAAAACAATTTTACGCGAAAAAACTCTTTAATTTGCTCAAGGGAAAAACAAGCACAACCTATCCCACAAGATTTCCCAAATAATCTTCACTAAGATGCAAAGAGAAAAGTCGTCTATTACAAACTCATGTAACCTAGAGACTAAACTCTCCATCTCTTCCCTTGTAATAACTCTATTGCAAGACATTTTTTTAGGGAAAGACTAAAAAGAAAAGTGTGCAATGAGATGGAGAGAGTAATTATTTTTTTAAGAAAAATGTATATGATGTGATATGGAAACTACAAAGCCATGCATACATTTTCAATTTTGCTTAATTAAATACTCTGTTCATTTTAATTTATTTGTCTTATTTTCTACTTCAGTCGATATTAATAAAAAAATGTTGGCAATTATTTAATTTCAATTTTCCACTTGACAAGATCAATGGACTTTTTTGGTATACATATCTGTAGTTTTTAGCTTCCTTTGGACAACACATTTTGAACTTAAATTTTTTAGTTTTTTTAAAGATGTGATTTGAAATTTTTGAAATTTGAACCTTTTTCAAAAATAGATTTTCTAAATCTAATTTAAAAATTGTGGTCAAATAAGTAGTTTAAGGTAATTTTTTTAAATTTATGGTCAAATGTTAATTAAGATCACGAAATTAAATTTTTAATTTTAATATAATTCAAAATCAGACAAACAAATTATCAAATGGAACAAAAAAAATCAAATGTTACTGAAAAGTCAATCTTAACAAAAATAAATAGTACTTAACATGAATTTTCTTTGTTTAGTGCCTCTTTTTTTTTTTCAGCCCCACCAAAAGTTGAATTAGGAATTAAAATCTAATTTATCCTGTTATAAATAGATGTGTTAGTGTCTGTCTTTATTTCATTTTCTTATTTTCTTGGGAATTTGATCCACAATTTATTCAATGTCTAATCAAAACCTTTTTCTTACTTGAAGAAAACATTCTTTTACAACTTCTTTCCATCAAACGATGAAGAAGAAGCTTGCAAACTTAACAATATCCCAGTGACTCAAGAATTAATTGAGATAAGGGGTGTATACCCTGCCCCTAAAATTGATCTGGAAGACCCATGGCAAATAAAAAAGAAAATTACCCGTGACGAGGTCGTTGTAGGAAAGGTGGTGATTCCATTTGTTGAGATGTTTAAGTACATTCTCTGATACTGGACATTGGACATTGCCAAAAGTTTGGAGAATAGGTGTGGTGTGGTTGTTGACGTGTGGGATGTAACTGAGGAGAATTTCCCTAAAAAGTATGAAGGTGGAAGTGTTTGCTTAAGGAAGTTGTAAAATGATGACTTTACTCTATCGTGCACCGAATTGTGCAATGATCGCGGATTGGGAGATGGTGATGAAATTGGGATATATTGGGATCCTAAATCTTTAAGTTTAATGTTCAAATTTTTTTCTGAGACTCGTGCTTAAAGAAAGGTCCAAGAATTTAGGATAAAAAATGATATACTATTATAGTCTTTTTGTCAGTATTACTCTTTCATATAGTTGTAATAGTTGAAAATTTGATTCTGGAATTGAGATATTTGCACTATACATGGAGTATGATGATTTTTGAAGTTCCCAATTTAGTCTGCGCAATCCCCTTAATTTTTATCCTTGTGAGAATAATGTAGTTCGGGCTTTTGTGAATTTCCAATAATTTAGATATGAAATTTCACAAACCAGTAATTGTATTTTCAATTTGTCAAACAGAGTAAGTTTCTTTCACATGTTATTCACACTCAGCAAGTTTAGAGTTGCAAAGTTTGTTTCACCAGTAAGTCGCAAACAAGAATGGATACCTCTGTGGTAAATTCTCTAACACGCGCCAAAACTTCACAATAGAAGTCTCTCAGCCATAAGTTGAAACTGAGGTCATGGTTTGTGCACTGGCAGTATTGATAGCAAAAAGTATCAGATATTTGTAATGACCTTAATGGTCATTTTGGAAATTCCTATAAAAATGACTATTTTTGTTAGAACCCGTAAGTCCTTAATTGGTTCAATTTGGTAAAGTTTGGGACCAAATGTAACTTTTCTTCTAAGTGTAG